>VXBA01002333.1:33674-77474 GCA_013399895.1 Serilophus lunatus | reverse complement strand
GGCAGGGGTCACCAGTATTGAGGCCATGCTGCTGAGGACACAGCTGCGATGGGCAGGGCACGTCTCTAGGATGGAGGATCACCGCCTCCCTAAGAGTGTGCTCTGTGGTGAACTCGCCACCGGCTGCTGCAACAGAGGAGCCCCAAAGAGGAGATACAAGGATTCCCTGAAACAACATCTCAGTGTTGGTCTTATTGGCTTCCATCAGTGGTCCACTCTGGCCTCCAATCAAGAAACATGGAGACACACCATCCGTAACGCTGCTGCCTCCTTTGAGAATGCACGTAGAATCATTCTTGAGGAGAAAAGAGAATGAAGAGAGAACTGTGTCTCGTCACTACCACCTAAGGAGACTTTCCACTGTGCTTTTTGTAACCAGACTTGCCTGTCCCACGTCGGCCTTTTTAGCCGCCAGCACGCTTGCAGCAAGCATGGGTAGAGCCCTTCCCATATCTTCATTCACGAAGCCTAGCCATGATGATGATGATGATACTGTTCAGTGTCTTGTAGACTTTATTCTAACCTTATTTAATATTTGGTTCCAGTCCTTAATCTAGAACTACTGTATTGTAAACATCTACTTTCAAGACTATTAGTGCTCTGCATGAATGAAAGCCTATTCATATCTTAATAAATGCATCAAACTATACATTTTCCCTTGGGAATTTGAAATATTAAAATGCAGCTCATTATTTTTTTAATCACCTGAAAAAAAGAACCAAATTAGTATTGCTTTTCAGAAATGTATGCCTATATGACTATTTTCAAGTCTCATTAGGATCAAAGATTCCAAAACATGTAACAAACAAGGATTTTATTTTATTTATGTTAAACACTGTAATTGCTGCTTCTTCTTTGCTATTCCATTTATCTAGGTTTTCATGGTATTTAAATATTAGAATTTTCCTACATCTTCTAGAGCTAGCAAGATGGAGTGACAGGAACACAGCTAGTTATTTGCATTTAAATTAGAGCTAGATATTAGCATCTAAATACTTGTAATAGAATAAAAAAATGCATGAAATTTGCTTTTAATTCAGCCTCAGTGTTTGCTTAAAATTTTGGTATCAGGACTACTCTGGCTCTCTGAATATCAAACAATATTTCAGTTTTCTAGTCAGTAAACAAGGAGTCACAATATACATTATCAAACTTTGGTGATTATTTGTTCAAAATGGACAAGAAATTATACAAAATTACTAGAGTAATGTGGAGTACTTTTTTTTTTCAGTGAGTGGTGCACAGTGACAAGAATTATCTAGTCCTGTAGTTTGTCTCTGAGAGCATTTTTAGACAGATACTTGACTGGAGGACAGAAAGAAAACCTTCAATGCAAAACTACAAAATGACTTGCTAATATTAGGAATGGTCATTATGCCCCACTAGGTCTTGTTATATGCACTTTAACATAGAGATTAATATTTTACTTGATTAGACAGGGATTATCTGGAAGGACTGAGAAAGAGAGGTTGTGATCTTGTTCTTCTTACTAATCTTTTTACAAACCACAGACATTGTATATATAGCTACATATGGTCTTCATGGGTGACATGTTTCAGTAAAAAGAAGGGATAAGTGGGTTCTGCAATTTAAAAGTTTAGTTGAAAAATTCTGGAACTTCCCATTGCAATAAAAAATGGTTACAATGCATGTAAATATCATAACATAGATGTATTCCCTCACTAACACATGGAATTGCAAAAATAAAATGTTCAACCAAACCATCCATGTTCCAAAAATCATCTTTTTGGAATGATATTTCATCCCTTCCTGATACTCATTATTTTTAAAGACATCCAACAGAAACTTAATTTCCTCTAAAAGGAAGACCCTTAACAGAAGAAAATTCAACATCAACTAGGCTGCAAAGAATGTGATCCCATGAAGGAAATTGCAGTGACACTTCTGCAAATATCATGTTCTTTCATAGTGTGTAAATACTGCTAAAGCTGCTTGAAAAACTGAGCCAAATCAAAACAAACAAAAAAAAAAAAACAAAGCAAAAAATCCTGCTGATTGAACTGATTAAGTTTTTATTTAAAGATCATGTTCTGTATAAAGTCATCTATCCAAAAAGTTCTAGAAATGCCTCTTCTGTTATTTATAACTCTCAGATCAGGAATGCAAGGAGAACAAAGCAAACAAGATCATTCATAATATGAAAGCTTAAAATGCTAATTCTGAAGCATTCAGTATTCCTAACTAAAGTGTCTTTAATTTGAGAAGACAAATGTTGTGTGAAGGAACATATGGCAGGCTTTACTCAAGATTGTGGAATTCTTTAATTATTTTGTGTCAGGATGTAATCAATCTCTTATGCACGCAAAATTTTTTACGTATATGTGATAAGAACATGACATTAATTTTTTGTCCCAAGCTGAAGGCGAAATAAGGAAAAGAAATTTAAAAAGAGAAGAGGCTGGACAGCAATCTGCCCAAATATCACTATTTTATTGTGTACAATAGCCTTTATTTTTTCTTCCAAGTTCTGGATAACTCATGGGTTTCTGAATGGACTTTTTTACTCAATGTCAAACATTTTTTATTCTCGATTAATGACTAAGAATTATTACAATTTGACAGGTGTTAAACCAAGTATATGAATTTAATCAGCTTGTTTCATATGAGTGCTGCATTCACATCAGTGCAGATAACACAAATTTGCAGTTTCAATATTTAGTTCAAAGATGTGTCCTTAGTTCTCCAATAAATTTCTTCTTTATTTTTTCCTTAATGTGCACAGAACCATGTTCTTTTGCCAGAAGGAAGCCAAATGGAAGCCAAATTTCTAACGGCCTAACAATGGAAAACTGCCAATGCCTTTCTGTAGAGTCAGTGTGTACATCAAGATGAATTCTTCTTTTTTGTCTAAAGAATCAGATCTCATAAAAACTTAGGAAGAAAATTAAGGATGACTGAAATATTCCTTCACTTGAACAGCTTCCCAGTTGATATCTAATGTCTATTCAGGAATCTGTTTTAAGTTCCACTTAAAGATGTGCTTCTGAATACGGCCAAAATAATTCTCTTTAGACAAAGCAAAGCAGCTCAGTTAAATACTCCCCTGAGATATAATAATTAAAGTTTTGATTCAACTGCTGACACATAGCTTTCTAGTGACATGTGAAATGTTGCAGGATGCCATGGTTTCTTGTTAGTGCATAAGAATAGTATTGATTCCAGATATTGTAGGTTATACCATATCGGGCAGACTTTTGAAGATATCTTGGAAAACTCAGAGCTTTTAAGAAATCTGTAAGCACCTATTGTACAGATGACTATATTGAGTCAGTTCACTCTTAACACACTTACAGTTATTTATCTATATCTCTCCATGGGCTGTAAGGACCTGACTGAATCAAACTGTAGGTGTTCCATTATGATCACATATCTACCTGACTTTATTAGAAACTGCTGTTCATAACATGGGTATCTGATATTTACTGAGATGCCGCACATTTGCCAGGATATCAAATAGAATATAAAGGAGACGCGTCCATCCAGATTGCCAGGAGGCAACAAGGTGGGCTTACCAAGATAGGACTAAAGGTTACTTTAAATATTAATGGGGGATTTTTTAAGTTAAAGAGGAAAGAAAATACCCACCATGCTGAAAAGGAAAACAAAAAATATTCAGTGTAATTTCTAAATTAGAAGTCCCAGCTAAGGAACATTTTAAAGCTCAGATTTTTTAGAATCTCTTGCAGCTTGTCTAAAATAAATACTTGCCAACTTTTTTTTTTTTTTTTTTTTTTTTAAATCCTTCCCTGCTTCTATGCTTATATCAGAAGCCATTTGAAAATAGTACAGTGGAATTTTAGAATTGATATTGTAGCACATTACCCAGTTTGGTGCTATGAAGCCACACTGTATAAATATACTCTAATTCAATTGCTGAAGTACAATTTAGTTATCCATGTCGCAAAGTAGCTGCATATGCAAAACTACATAATATTAATGAACAAATAAGTTATACTATACTTATGTAATCACCTCTGTCATCACAGCTATTGCGTATTAGTTACACCACTTCCAAGAGTCTTGGAATCCTAGAATCATTGAATCATTAAGGTCTGGAAAAGGCCTCAAAAAAAAAGTTGGATCCATTTTACTTTTTTGAACCTCTTATTGTTGGCCTTAGCACATCAGTTCGGCCTATCCAGATACCCTGCAGGGTAGGATTAACCCTCCCACCTAACTTAGAGTTGCCTGCAAAACTTTCTAAGGAGGCACTCAGTCCCCTCATTCAAATCATCGATAAAAATATTAAACAGGACTGGCCTCAATACTGAACCTGGAGAACACCATTTGTGACTGAACACGGGCTGGATGTAGCACCATTTACCACTACTTCCCGACAATCCAGCCAGTTTTTCACCCAGTGAAGAGCGAACCAGTCTAAGCCATGGGCTGCCAGCTTCTCCAGGAGAATGCTGTGGGAGACAGTATCAAAGGCCTTATTGAAGTCCAGGCAGATGTCATCCACAGCTTTCCCATTTCCAGATGGGTTTCCTGTCATAAATGAAGATCAGGTTGGTCAAGCAGGACCTGCCTTTCCTAAACTCATATTGGCTGGGTCTGTTTCCCTGGTTGTCCTGTATGTGCTGTATAATCGCAGTCAATATAATCTGTTCCATAACCTTTCTGGCACTGAGGTCAGGCCAACAGGCATGTAGTTCTCCAGATCCTGCTCCTGACCCTTCTTGTAGATGGCTGTCACATTGGCTAATCTCCAGCCAACTGTGACCTCTCCAGTTAACCAGGACTGATGATAATGATGGAGAATGGCTTGGCAAGTTTTCCAGTATGTCTTGGGACATACATCAATTGCAACTAATTAAATTAATCTGGCAAGTGTAAAGTTTTATAAGGGCTAGATAAATCCGATGAATGTTCCGCGTATGTGAGTCTGAATCTTGCACTTTCTAGCAAAAAGTGCTGAGTTTGCAATACTTTGTGAATCAGGAAATAAAAACACCTGGTTACAATTTACCACCATTTTCTTTGGCTGGACTAAATGGCTAGTCTTGTGATCTTTTATTGCTCTTGAATTCCCTCATTAACTCTTTCAAGCATACTTTTTATTGCATTTTTTAAAATCCACAACAATATAAGATGTCTGATACTATCACTGATTTATAAGAGCAGTCTTTATTATAAAAGACCGGACACCTCAGCTTTCCTATAACACTATTTTTACTTGTAGTAATATTCCCGGTAAATTAGGCCCAAGCTGTGCATTTTTCAGCACTGCATCTTGAGGCTACCAAGAGGTCACGCACAATGTGGCTGTATACTTACCTTTGTTCTTGCATGCAGTGCCTGTCTTGCAAATTCTTGATTGAAGAGGAATATCTTCCCAACTATTACTGTCCCGCTTAGTTGACCAGAAAGTCTAGTCATTGCAATATCTCTTACCAGCATACTATTTCAAACTTAACCTTCCAAACCTAACACTTGAAGAATTCTCATAAAAATGAGTGGGTATTCACTTCATTTAATTCCAGCAGTGTAATATTATAGCTGATTCCGGATTATACTATGAGTGCTTTGTGCTGTATGGGCGTTCATGTGAATGGAGCGTGGGTCATCTCAAGAGCTCTGATACTGCTAAAATTTAACATTAGGATTTAGGAAGGTTTTGTTTCTCTTTACTATATAGAATATGAAGATAGTCCAATGTAATTTTTTTTACCACTTAGATTGCAATTGCTTTTTTGTAAAATTCTCTAAGCTTGCATCCTTAGCATAATGCCATTTCCTATAGCAGTAAAATGCAACAAGGTTGGTGCTGTGAATGACAGCAGAAAACGGAGGAGATGGTTAGATTAGCAAAGACTAAGTATGCTCCCATGTTTACAACATGGTCTTTAATTGCGTTGAGAAATATTAATATGATTTGGTTACAAAATAGTGGGCAAATTGTTGTATGTCTGTTACATATTTGCATACTCACAGTTAGAAATGAAGTTGCAGTCCATCTCTCAAACACACTTATGTTCATTTTTGTTTACTGATGTGTCTGAAGTGACGGTACATCAGTGTCGTATTTTCTGTTCTCTCATGTAATTCCTGAAAAACTTAAGTACCATTTTTTCCAACATTTTCATTACATTCATTGACCACCTTTTGTTTTCCTTCCTTTTTTTAGGTATGAATGTCTGAAGTAAAAGCAACATTCATGTGAAACATCTGACATAACTTCAACTGTTGCTCTATACCTTAGACTATTAAGAACTTCACTGCAGGACGCAGGGAGTAAACTAATTCAAACATTATGTTGTCACTGACAACCTGATCTGAAAGCATTCTAAATTACAGAAGGTATGCTGAAATGTCTCTTCACTCAGATTCTTGTATTTTAACAGTTACTCTTTGTAAATTGCAACAAACAAATGAAATGCTCTCTTTTTATTATCTTGCTGTCAAATGCAAGCCTTTTCTCTTCTCCCAATATAATTTTGCTTGCTCATAATTTTCTCTCGTGGGTGAGAAAAAAATGTGCTTTCCAATGAAGAAACTCACAACAGTTTATCAGCGTATACTTACAATTAAATATTCACCAAGAAGTGAAAGCACATTAAGGCCATCCTACATTTGTTCACTCTCTGGGGAGCTGTTCAATTCCATGTTAGTTTGGTGTATGTCTCCATGGAAGTTCTCACTCCCACTTTTGAGTAAATCTTGTAATAACTGCAGTATCATTTCAAGGCTTGTGAGCTCCTCATTAAAGAGATGGAGAGTTCTCCTACCAATAATGATCCTCTGAGTGAGTTATCTGCAACATCATTAATAGAAAAAATGGCTTTATTTTACAGAAATAATTGGAAACATTGGCCACATGTGATAAAGTTGCATTTCATAATTATTTTGCCACATGTAATGTATGTCCTTTGTTTTCCATTATGTTTGTGGGGGCATGCTTTCCCATATTTTATGGGGGTTGTTTTAGAGAGACCCTAATTTATATTTAACAAATGGTTTTTACTGATCCAAATTTGTTTTTGTCAATAGGTTGCCTACTTAATGTTGTTTAACTCTGTAATGCTTACTTAATTTTAACAAGTGGAATTTATTCTGGTTTATAACAAAGGTTATGATTCACAGCTATAGTTCCCTTGACACAACTTCAGAAAAATCACCCCTGCTTCTAGAAGTCAGGTTTGTACAGTCTGTCCACTGCTTTTTCTCCATTGTTCTGCCCAAGATGTTGTGGTCCCAAAATGCTGAGTTTTGTTTCCTCCTCTACTCACTAAGAAAATTAGTTCCTTTATTTTTAGATGCATTCACTTACACAAGGGCAAGTCTTGCCCTTTCTAGCATAAATGTCCATCAAAAACATGCATTCATGTAAAAAGGAGAGATATTTTTTTTATGTGTTTTTTTTCTATATGTACCAGGAATCAGGAATAAAATGCACGTGTACTCTCTTATGTTGCTTGACTTCAGTTGACTGTTTTTGAATGTAGGTATAATCATATTTTACCAAAATTAGCACAGAGGATGAACAATTAGAGAGTAATGCTTACCAGTATTCAGAAGTACAAAGATCTTCTGCTGAACTTCAATAAAAAGGATCCTGCTAAAAAATAATCCTATGATCCCACAAACAGAAAGGCAACACAGCTGAAGGAATTGTTGATCAACAGCGCAACCAACCGTCACTTAGTGACGGATGAGGTTTGTTTCTTTGGCTTTGCTCTCATATGTTTGTCAAGTTGCTCTCTCTCCTTTCAACATGGTTTCCCCCTTTTCCTTATCACCCCATTTGATAAGGTTCTTACTATTATCACCCCATTTGATAAGGTTCTTACTATCCTATTTGATAAGGTCCTTGAACATATAATTTTAATGAAATAAACACTCCCACATTCCGCTCATTCATTACTTAAGTATGACTGATCGGTTTTGTTCTCATTACTGCCTTCCTTATCTGTTGATCAGGTCTAAGAGCCTTCTCCAGGCAGAACAGTCTCAGCTTTCTCTGTCTTCATAGAAGAGATAGAAGAGATGCTTTTGTCTCTTAATAACTTTAGTGGTCCTTCACAGGACTCTCTTCTACTGGGTAACAGGGTTCTGGACACAGCACTCCAGGTATGTCCCCATCAGGGCTGACTGTAGGGGCAGGATTACCTCCCCTGACCTGTTGGCAACACTCCTCCTGATGCAGAACAGGATAACATTGGCCTTCCTTGCTGTGAGGACACACTGATTACTTGTGTTCAACTTGGTCCACCTGGACCCTCAGGCTCCCTTCTTAAAAGCTGCTTTCTAGCTGAGCAGGCCCTAGCATGTAGTGTCTGTAGTTGTTTGCATTAGAGCAAAATGGATACAATTAGTGTAAATGATGAGAATATGTTTGGATGAAAGGATTTTGAGGAAAATATTGCAGTGAATTCAGAAAACTAGACTAATGTGTATGCAGAACTAAACAAATTTATTAGATTTTAATCTAATCCAAATGAGGATACTGATCATACTGATAATACTGTTAGCATTGGAAATCAGATGTGTAAGAACTTACTATTTTTGGAACAGAAATAATATTTTTCTTAGTAGCATGGAGAAATTAAATGGAAATATCCTTTCTACGTAAAAACCCCTACGCAATAAAAGAGTGACTTTTTTTTTTTTTCTCCTGAATGTGTGTGTCTATTGGTTTAGAGCAGACAGACAAACATATCTGTGATGCAGGAATGGATTTCACAATTATTTTTTGGAATATGAAAACTATGACAGCAATTTGGTTTATGCATGATTGTGATTTCTTCTTTGTTCTGGGAAAACTAACTTGCTTCAACAGTGAATGGATTTGCTTGCAATCACTCTCATGATCTGACACAAAATCCAGAGAAAGGTAAAAGGATGATCAAATCCAGCCAGTTAAAACTTCCATGAAGTTACACATTGGATGTTATAAGTCTGTCAGTGGTTATAATAAGGGCATATGTTACAATGAGAGCTAAAACATTTTTAAGGTGTTTTGCAGAATACTTCTACTGATGTCTGTCCATTACTATTTCTTTACTACTCCTTTTACAAGAGTACTTCTTTACTAACTTTTTTTTCTTTACTTCTTTACTGTATTTCACTAGTGATCTAGTGAATGGTGTCTCTGCCCATAGTGGAGTCAGAACTAGATGATCTTTAAGATCTCTTCCAACCCCAAGCCATTCTATGAGTCTATTGTGATACTGCAAGCCAAAAAATAACCCTCCATCCTTTCCTATTTTCCTTCTCAGTCTTCACTTCATAATGACCCTTCATTCTATTCCTCTCCCAAATAAAGCCTCTTTGGCCAGCCAGCCATTCTATTTCTGCTGTCTACTTTAGTTTTCTTCCAGAAGCCTTAGTTATTTCTTGTCTCATTCTTTTCTTTCCCTATCACAATATTTCTCCCTTTGTTGTTCCCTTGGGACCTCTGAATCCCAATCCATATCTTTTTCTCGAGACTGTACGACAAATCTGTCTCTCCTGTCTTGCTCTTTTCTATAGTGCAGTTGATTATTTCAAACACCTCTTACACTACACTTCTTACACTGCTGCACATGGACTCTGCCACAGACTTCTCATTTCATCTACTCCCAGTCTCTCATTCTGTTTTTCTCAGTTAATTTTTCATCTCTCTGTCTACTTCCCCAGCTTGAAATCTCAATTTTCTGAGGTCTTCTCCACTCTGATGATTTAATATGATTTAATATACTGCAATCATAGTTGTAAATCTTTTGATTTTAGAGTTTGAATTCTGCAGTGCTTTCTTCCTCCATGTGACAACTGCAGTGTCAGAGAAATTATCCCAAAATCACTCTTGGCAGAAATTTGCAGAGTCTTGTTTAATCCTTGGTGAGCAGAGTCTAGTAGGATTTTAACCGTTAAAATTAACGATATGTTGAGGCTGCCTGGACTGCGATTTTGCAAATGCTTATAACATGACACCATGTGGGTAGATTTTTCAAGCTGATGGCAAATAAATGTAAACATTCCCTTCACTGCCAAAATTATTCAGGGAAAAGAACAGAACTACGATTAGCAATTCCAGACCAAATGTTTAAAGTCTGGCAAAACTATAAACAACTGAAATCAGGGTCTTGCAATGAAATCAGTAGAGAAATCAAAGAGTAGATGGATTTATCAGCCCTGTTTGTATGACAACGCTTTAAACGACAGATTGTCAGTGGATAAAAATCACAGAAACAGCAATAAGTGACTAACAGTACATCTTATTCATATTATGTGTAGATATGGCTTGTAAAATAAAAACTAAATTCTATATTTATAACCTTTGTTAGAAAGCACCCTTTATTGTTGCATATTTTAGTTTATACGCTCCCAAGAAAGGCATTTACTTAAGATCTTTTCTGTTCCCTTAAAAAATCTTTGTGCTCAACAGAGATGAGGATGTGCATGTAAAGTATGAAAATAAAAAATTAACTGGTTGAGGCAGAGTCCTTTTATGCAGAACACCCATGCTAATACATATTTTATTATTCACATTTCGAAGACATCGGTCAAAAATAGTAGTTGAATGTCATAAAACTGCTAAGCAAAAAAAAGTATTTAGATCAGAGGTCAAACTCAGAAATTGATATTTAATATCACATAAAGACTTTTGTAGCTAATAATTTTCTTCCTGGAAATCAGTTTATATTTGCCTTTCTTCTGTTTTGTCCTGTTAAACACACATTTTTTCCCTGTAAAATCCCTATCTCTTCTCATTAATTATACCTTCCAAGTAATTGTGAGCAAATATTCTGGTAATACTACATTTTCATCCTTTCTTTAGCATAATTTTATTCATATCTTTGATGGCTACTGAGAACTCTATTGTTTTGTGTTAAGCATTAAAGAAAGTGTATCAAAAATGCAATGCTCACTACTCAGAATTACTTGGATTTCTAGAGGACATTTTACCTTGATTTGTGCACAGAAAGGTAAAACACAGTTATCCTTTCTTTTCTGACATAAAATAGGCATATTTGCACTAAAAAAGATTTTTGCTACTTCAGACCACTTTTGAAAATTTTCAGTGCAAAATATTTTTCTCCTAAGTTCTTTGTTATTCAAACAGCAACAACCAATGTCTACGAGCTCCTTTCTTTCATTTTAAACACAGCCAAGGCTATCACACTTTCCATATTTCCTGGCATAGCCTATCTCCTGGAGTGTTTGAAAAGAATGCCAGACAAAGGCTCAGTCCATTTCAAGCAAAATTGAGAGACTGTATGGAAGGGAGAGGTGACACTTATTTACAAGAGCTGCAAGGTTTTTACTGACTCAGATCGCCAAGATTTTACCATCTTGCTGCCTTTTTTATATAATTCATACCCTCACGCACATACATGCTCACCAGGACCAAGGTGCCATGTACCCCATGATCTGGCCAGAATAATTTGTGAAAGAGGGGACAAGGGACATTGGCTATCTAGGTCTTACCACAACTATGGGGTCTTTTTTGATGAACAACAACAAACCAGTTTTGGACTTAATGGGGAGGTCCTCAGAATATTACTTATTTCAGCCTCTATATGTCTCAGTTAATTTTGCTGCCTCTGGTTTTCTGTTGTTTTGGTTTGGGGTTTGGTTTGGGGGTTCTTTCTGTGCATGCCACAGTCTCCTTTTCTTGGGAGCTAACAGGAAAATAGTTGCAGTATGTGATATGGTGCAGTCTCATTGCCATGTTTGTGGTGCATGGATGCAGGACTTCCACTAATGAGTCATCCATGCCTTATCAGCATGCAGGCATGTGCAAGAACCACATTCCTCAATTTTACAGCCTGGGAGGAGTATCCTGGAAGCAATGACCTGGGGATGGTGTATTCCCTGATAAATGCAAACCCTTTCTTTTAACCCTTTTCTACTGCTGTAGTGTTTAAACATACAGGCATTTCTGTTCATATTTCATTCATACCAATCTTAGAATTTCCCTTAAAATTATCCAAAAGAGAAGAATAGAGTTTCTCTTCCAAAGTGAAAAGAACCATTAAGTGGCAAGATATAAATCTGAGGGTCTATGTAGCATTCTCTGATGTACTACTGTGGATGTCTCATATAGCTTGACATCCCTTAGTGCCCTTCTTTGTAAGTGTCAGAACAGACCTGCTAATGTGCAGCCCATCTTTCTTTCATGTGTGTTGCATGTTAATTGTCACCACATTCCAATTAATGTATATATCTATTGGATACTATCAAACTCATCTGACTGTTCCTATGGTTTGTTTCAGTTATCAGATTGACATTGGACTAGAAGTTGTTTCCTTTTTGTTACTACTACTCTTCATATGAATTATGAATACAGAAATAAAGGTCCATGAATGAACATCTCATATTAACTTTCCTTTTAAAATATATATAATTTTCAAAGAAGCACCTAATTTCAATGCTAGCTTCTCTTTCTTTCCTCTTTTTGTTAATTCCAATTACCTATCATCTTTTGGTGATCTTTTATGCAAATAATGCTGCTAAGATAAAAAATTAAAACTTTTAAGTCTATCTCCAGCAACAATCTAAACAGAAGAATAATGATTATCCAGTCAGAAAAAAAATATGTGTGGCATACCTGCTACCAGCAGCCCCAGTGCCCACAGCAGCGGGTGGCAAGAGAAGCCCTGCGTGTGCACCTCAGGTTGTGCCACACCCACCGGGACAGCCAGGGCAGGCACAGCCACCACTGCCAGCACCAGCAATCACAGCATGGCCCCACACCAGCATGGCAGGGTCACCATTGGTCCCAGTCCAGCCCAAGCCCATAGTACTGAGTGGTCCTGGTGAACCATGAGAGCGCCCTAGCTGCCACGACCGCCAGGGAGACAACCCTTCATGGGCCCCAAGTCAGGGCCACCAATTGTCTCCGCTGCTGGGACTAGCCCTCACCGCCTGGCCAGCCCCGCACCCAGCAGGGGAATGCAGCCCCACCAGTCCACCATGCTCTGCCACGGGGCCACGGGCTGCACCCCTCACCCACCGCGCAGGAGGTCAGGGGAGCAGTGGGAGCGGTCCCACGTTTGTCGTGTTCTTGGTCCCAGCACCAGGGAAGCCTCTGGAAGGACAAGACTTCAGCCGTTTTGCTTCTTCTTCAAGAAAATATATGGTTTTAACATTCCCCACTCATCCCTGCTCCCTGAAAAACGGAAAACTTTAAATCTATTACACAAACCTAAAATGGGTTATATTCCCTAGATGACTTTACAAAGAATATGCTTCATTCTTACAAGTTTGATCTTATTTTCATAAATATGAATGTTGTCCTTACCAGTTTACTCTTTCTCTATATGTAACTAGGAGCAAACCAGATGTAGACATCATTTCAGGACAGTACCATGGGCACTGGTAACTGTGCACTAAAAGTATATTCACATAAAAGGGGTTTCTAACATGTGAAGGAACAGAGGGAGTGAATGCCTTTGCAAGAACATTTACGTAGCATACATAGCCGATATATGAGGTATGACACACATATCTGCTATCTGTATGATAGCACCATATAAAGCTACATCCTTCCCTGCAAATGTCTTTTGTCCTGTTTGTTTTGTAACAGGTTTTGGGTTCAAATTTTACATATATATGTATATATATCTTTATTGATGCCACTCATTTAATGAAGTAGTGAATATTTCTCCAAGTGACTGGTAAGAGCACATGGTATAGCAGAAAAACAGGATCAAATCTGTATGGAAGTCCACTAGCAACAGCTCTCATATAATGATGATTTATTATTGAAAATTATTTTTTGAAAAGAAATACCTAACCAGATTTTGATCTGTATCTATAATCTTATTTTATTTATTCTGTATAGTAGATTTTATATTAAATGTCTCCTACAAGTGAAAATATGTCATCAGCTGCACTTATAAAGCACATTCATTGTCTGGCATAACTTATGCCTTTTGCAGTTTATTTTTCACTTAGAGAATTTAGTTCTGTGTTCCATTATAAACATTAAAGTTTTGTGTAAAATTCAGGAATACATTTGAGTTGCCTGAATCAAGATGTTATGACTATGCAAAGCTTGATCACTTTGCTGAATTCCATGTTCATTCATCTGCATGGATAATGTCTGCCAAAACCAGCTGATAGAGGTTACATTTTAATTGATTTGTCAGATTGGTGAGCGAGGCTTTTCAGTGTTTTTTACAGAATAACACTCAAAGAGGAGATGTAGGATCTTCTCCAGTCAATCAGTCTTCCAGCTTAAAGAATTTAATTGAATTTGAGATCTTGGGAGATACTGAAAGGACTAAGATGGGATAGACAGTATTTGTAGAGGCTATAGAGCGTATGTTGACACTGAGGAACTGCGTTGAGATATCTTCCTGTGCTGTGTGCTGAAAGCAGTATTGTCATGGCATCATAGACCTTTACTTGAACTAATTTCTAAATAAAAGGTGATTCTTTACCCTCTCCTGCACTGTACATTGCAGATATGCTCAATCTTTCTTTGCCTCTTTCTCACTGAAAAAGAAAATTCTTATAGTGAGTTGTCAGGCTGAGAAGGGTTACAGAGTGCACTTTATTTTTTACAAGGAAGTAAAATAGGCTCAGCTTAAATAATCATTTTGAAATGTCATTTTACTTGTTCATTTAATTCACATTTTCAACACATGCATTTTGAAATAATAATAATGTACTGGTTTACAAAATAAACTGCCTAGATGATAAGATAAATGAAGGGATGTAAGGAAAAGGTATAAGAATGGTGGTCCACATAAAATAGGAGATTGTTTATTTATTGTTCTTTAAATTTAGCTCATGAAATATCTTCTTCAATGACTAAATATGAAAACTAAGTCTGTATTTCCAGAAAGGATAGTTTGCTATCACATCTTGTGCTCTAGGAGACTTCATTCATGTAAATGCTTGACTTTCTAAACTACTAGTATATGACTTTGGAAGAACATTTCTGACTCTTTCTCTGATTAAAGTCTACTCTACGTGAGTTTCTTGAAACAGTTGAGATGTTGACAAATTTTAGAATTTTATAAGAGAGTTTACATATATTAAATGACAAATGAATTAGTTCAATGAAATTCTCAGTTGCATCAGTACAAACCATTTGGTATGTTTTAAGAAGATGAATACAAGGAAATAATTTTTCATTATATTTATCTACTCATTCCTAGAAGATGCTTTAAAAATTTAGTTATAATTAACAGTACAGGCTGGAATGAGTACTGTTGTCACTATGAAAAAACCTTTTTCAATAAAGTGAAGTTTTCAACCTTCTTTAACATCTGAAAACTTTCTCTAATTGTATTCATAAATTAATGCAAAATATGATATGAAGAAATTGCATATGACTGCATATCAGTTTACGACGTCAATTGACTCTACTTAAAATTTTTAGACCTATCAAAACCATTCACTGAGCATTCAGAGATAGCATTAGGAGATTGCAGTGAAAGTATTGTAGTCACTCTAGAAACTCTTGGAAAATTAAAAACTCACAGAATACTTCAAGTAAATTACTTCAATATTTGTTAAAAGTAAAAAAATAAAAATTATACATTTATGAAAAAAAATCCTGAAATAAATCCAGTTAAAAAAATAACATTGTATTTTTTTTCAAAGCTATTCTAACAGTGTTGAAGTTTTTAAATATAAATGTCAGCTATATCCTGAAGACTCAGTTTTGGCCATGTAGAATTTTGTGTTCTGAAGTAGGAGCAACTTGACAGTTACAATTTAGGAAGAAAAACAAGACCAAATAAAGAAACATACACAACCCCTCCCCCCTCAAACCAACCAACAAACAAAAAACCCTACAAAAAAATCCCTGCTGATATTTTTAAGTCTGTCTTTGAGATTTCATCCTGAGGCAAGTTTGGCATTAATGTGTGTTTCATTCTTCTAGCAGTGCCCTAGCTGGGGCCCTTTTGCATGAACTAAAAACAATTTTTGGAAGCCAAAATTGGGCAAAACAGTAATTTAATTTCATGCTGTTTTAACATGTGCCTTGCAGAAATTATGAAGTCAGGAAAAAACAAATAATCCCAAATCCATGAGTGAAGTCTCTTAAACTACATTTGTTTGCATACTTTGGCTTTATGAGTATATGTTTTAAAACAAGATTTACAGAACAAAAGCAACCCAAGATGCAGTTAAACAAGATACACAAAGCTCCAGCTGATGTTTTTTTGTGCAATGCACAATGTACTATTCTCACATAGATGTTGTTGATGGATATGTCATAGATCAGCACTTCTTGGATATTTGAGTGGTCAGAGAATTTTGGAAGTATTGAAACTGGAACAGTCCTGTGTTTCTCATGCCAAATCTGGTGTTATTTTTAGAGGTGGCATCGTATACAAGAAAAAATTGCAAAGGTTCTGGAATTAATGAACTTGCCTGTTGACCCCCTGCAAAGCTGTAGCTATCTGGAATAAATGTAGGAGACTTCTTAAAATAAACATTGATCATTTACTTCACATCAGAGTTCTGCTTGTGAGGGCTGACCACAAGCCAAACAATAGAAAAGCAGTGGATTTTGGCACTCAGAAGCAGGAAGTATGACTGACGTTAGGATTGACAGGTCAGGCCGAAAGAACTAAAATACGTCATTTTCAAGAAGCACAAAAAGTATTTATTTCTAGATACTGACATGTAAGACTTTCAACAGAAATTTTACAGTACCCTGGTTTATGCTTTGTTGCTGAGCATAAATTAAAAAGTTCCAATCCTCCAGTGGCATACTCCCTTTGTGCAAGGATTAGGAACAGCCCTGTGGATTCAGGCAGTACTTTCTAGTGCCTGCTAGAATACAGGGTATCCAGAGAACTCAAATTTTATGGGGGCAAATTTACCTCCTCAGTATCTTTTGGAATCAATTTCTAAATGCAGTTCAGGCAGAGATACTGCAAAATAACTTTCTAAATTTTCAGGTTGCTGAGAACTGGAAAGAAGACACTAAGATTCAGCTCTAAGGTAGCTACCAAACATAAACATATTCTTGAACTCAGTGAGTCTGTATTGCACAAGCCATGGATGCATTGCAAAATCTCGGCCCCATCAAGAAGTGGGACTTCATTATGGTTAGATGTGTTGCTTGGCAGGAAAAAAAATCTCTTCCCTCAGTCTTCCAAATTCTGAGTGCTGCTTAACACCTCATGAAATAGACCCCTCAATGCTCAGCCAAATGCTCCAAAGTCTTTGTGGTAGATAATCTGTGGCTATCTTTCCAATTCAAAATATTCTATTTTTTCAAAGGAATGGCACAATACATTGAGAATTACATTTCTCAAATAAAATATGCATATCTTACACTCAATAAATAATATAAATAAGGTGCTTATGTACCTTGAAATAAAAAAAATCATGTCCCTTTACATGTATAGTTCAGCACCAGAATAGTAAGAATCTGTTTCAAGATTTTAGATCCCTCTAATGTTTATATGGCACTTTTCTGTTCTGTGAAGGAAAGGAAACACAATATATACAGCAGCACAGCACTGCTTTTTCCATAACTAGGTACTAGTGTTGGAAGACAAGTGGGGTCACCATTGAACAGCGTCACATATATTTTTATATATATATATACACTTACATGGCCCTGCAGTTCCAACCAATACTCTCATTTTATAGATTTGAAAATTGAAAGAACTTCAAAAAATAGATTTTTTAAGTCAGAGACCCAAACTAAAAAATAACTTAGGCATGTGCTATTATCATCTATTCTCTCCCAAAGCGCAGTGGTTGTTAGCAGGTTACCAACAATGTCTGAGACTTAGCTTATATAAATCAATTTCTTCCTATGAAATTTTGAAGAGATCTAGAGTTCAGACTCTTAAGGGCTATAGTTTCTCACCTTTCTTTTCTTTCTACATCCTTTAAGAGCTGTGAAATTCAGCTATTGCACCTTCCATTGACCTTGAAGCCTAACTCTGAAAAAGTGGAAAGGGGCAAGAGAGATTTAAGTATTTATCACGCCTTTATTACTCTGAATTGTGATTTAACCACCTGGAGTTACATCTGCAAGAAAAAGTGTTGATAAAGGGAATGCATAGTGATTACCTGATTTTTAAATACAGTATCTGTCAAGTTGGGAGGTATCTGGGACAATTAATGTTTTCTTGAGTTACGTTTCTTGGCCCTCTTGTCTGTCTGGGTGACCTTTTTCACATTTTTAAACAACATTGCCCTCTATGAATATATAGAACACCACAAAACCAATCTGATTCCATGCTAATGTGCTGCTTATGGACAAAATCACTCAAGAGCAGAGTCCTTACTTGTAAACAGCGCTGCAACCTTATAAACTATGCATAATACAGTTCTCCCCTAAAAAAGTTAGTTTTGCTTCTCTGCAGTCTATAAATCATAAAAAAGCAAGAGGCTCATATACACCCATAAAATGTATGAAAAGAAAAATACATATATTAAAAAAATAAATATACACACCTATATATACACACACCAACATTTTCTGTATTCATATTCAGTATCCATTTATTAGACAATACATGAATTCGTAAGAAATAAATGAAATCAAGATTTTAGACACCCACTATCCTATCAGGCAATAGCATATTATGTAAGACAGTACCTAAATTTTTTGTGTTGATGAAGGAAATACTCAAGTTCTCTAGATTCAAAGTGATCTTAGAGCTTAAATGAAATGGAGTTTGTTGCCCCTTGAAAAATTATGTATCCTAAAATCATTTTGCAGCTCAACACAATATAGCATAGCTGGTGATCTTAGCTTTTTCTTCCTCCTTCTGCGTCTTTTTTCTTCTACTTCTTCATTACTACAAATCCAGAGCATAGGAATAAAATATGTGATTAATGTGTTTCCCGAGAGAAAGAGAGAGGACACAGCAGGATAAAAGCAGCCACAGGGTTGGTTTTTTTTCCCCCACACAGTCAGTGGCACACCTTCCTTGGTGACAGGAGGAAGTATATATTCAGTGGATATGACTGCAGTGTGCATTAGAGCTGTATGGTTTTCTGACTCTTCCTGGGATCTGAATTGTTATTTGCGCAAAAAAACCCTGCAGACAGGTTGCCTGCAACTTTAATCACCTCCTCTCCCCTTCTATGCAGATTTCTTGCACTTACGAATCTTCTCATGATTTATTGTTCATAAAATTCTACTTTATTCATAATGTAAATTATACTGTCAACTATCTAAATGCCAACTATCCTCCAAAACTCAGTGTTTTGGAGGTAGTAAGCTGTCTGATTGGAATGGCTATGTGTTTTCTAAAGCACAGTAGGAATTGCTTATCTTCCTCGGGGGACTGTTTATTTCTGTGATTTTAGTTATTTAATTGATACTGTCTGTTGTAAATAAACCCAGTATCTATTAATCCAATTTTTAAAAGATCTGCATGCTTCCAGTTTTAGTCTTTTATGCCTTCTAGATGATATTGTGAATTTTGCTAAACATTACAGCAAGCAGCAATGGTTGGAATGTCATTAATACAAAGCAGTCTGTTAAAATAGGGTTCCTTCTGGATATACAGGCACAGTAGCTCAGCTTGAGATGTATCTATAGAAGCAAATAAATAAAAAGTACCAGAAAGTATGCAAAAGAAACAAATTGATTAAGAACTCAGTTCTAAACTAATAATATTATAAATGTACACATCTATCACATTATTGAAAGAAAATTAATAGCATATCCATAATTACAAAAGAAGTTGTAAATATGCTATCCAGGACTGCTGACAATTACTGTCAATGCTGGCACCTTCCTGCTCTAACTGAAGCAGAAATGGGCCTAGTGAGGCTCTCAAAAAAAATATCTTTCTTCAGAATAAATAATTGTTTATCAAATTAGCTCTTTTTTTGTGAAAGGAGTCAAAAAAGGAAGATGTACAAAACCTAAATCCTCTACAGCCTTCAGCATTCAGGACTCTTTCAAGTCAAACTATGGTGGCCCTCTCCTCAGCTGGTGAAGGCTCATTCTCATGCCATTTGATGCCAACTTATCTCTCATTTCTGGTGTAGCATTAAGGCCACCTTGTATTTACTTGATGTTTTATCCATTTCACTTGCTTTATTTTTCCTGTGAATAAAAATTTAAGCGAATAGTGCAGAAGATGAGGCAGTCTTAAGTAAAAATATTCTGAGAATTATTTATGGTGCTATTGGAAATGATGAACCTTGCTATGTTCCAGTCACAATGTTTATTCTATCTAAATAAATAGCAGGATACACTTCTAAATTTAACTTCAGAAGCAATACTTGCTAATAATATTTTGGAAGAAGAAAGGTAATAAATACTATGGTAGTAGCCATTCTGGCAATTTAAAATAATATACTGGAATATAATGCCTCTTGTGCTACCCTTGAAATTATAAGTGCCTACACTATATTCAAGTTTAAAATAGAAAAATACATTCAGATTTACTGTATCAAGGACTGAAGAATCTTTGCTTGACATTTTACCAAAACATCACATGTGCTTGATCAGGAGCCTTAGACATGACAAGTTCTAAGACCAGGACCAGAAACCATACTCAATCCACACAGTGTGACATAAGATCTGAGTTACAAGAGAGTTTCTCTTACTGTTTTTCCGAGGTCTTCTCTGATAATGGCTCCTCTGATAATGCCTCCAGGTATTACATGGTTTTAGTCTAAAATAAACTGATGCACATAGACATTGAAGTTAATGTGCAGAACATAAGAAGTCTCTACTTTTTTTTTTTTTTTTGATAACAAGTTTATTCACAACTCCCATTGTGGTAGATAACATTTGATGGTTCATTGCATAAGGATCTTTGATAGTTAAGAAACACTTTGAATGATAAATTAAGCATTCTGCTTAACAGCCCAATAGTAATATGGCTTCCTGCAATAATCAGCATAAATGTCTATCTTTCAGCTTCTGGGCAGAGATAGTAATAATTCAATGACAGGTATAGTTTAGCCTGACTGGAACTATCAACTATTAGGAGCAGAGAGTCTATTTATCTTTATTGCTTCAACTTGAGCCATACAAACTTGATGTATGATTCTGCCATAGGAAGCTCAGTGTCACCTACCAGTGTCACAAAATATTTCAGCTAACGAGATAGTCTTGTTCTACATTTGGATGCAACAGGACAAAGTTTCTTGCAATGACCCAGGAATCCACTCATGCTGCCATTTCTCTCAAACATGGAATCTTTTTATGTGATTGTCCACATACTGTCTTTGAATTTACTGTACCTGAATAGTATAGGTGCATTTCTTTGTCTTCTTCTTTCCTATTGCAAGCAAAGGAATTGCATAATCCTGATTATGTATTTCCTCTCTGCAGCTATTTAAACCTGTGATGCCCCAGTCCTGGAGCATCAAGCTCACACGCTCAGCCAGGAGTTTTATTTAAAAATATACAGAGTTCTTGAATATCTCTAGATAGTGTAAAGAGAAGGCACACAGTTTTTCTCAAGAGGTACTTTTATTGATAATTCAGGGGAAAAAATAAGAGAATTTGGTAAAATTTCAAAAGGGTATCATACAGTCAGGACAAAACATTCCACCAAAGCACCAACTGAGCACACATTAATCCACATGATTTAGACAAAATGCAATCCCTCTAACTTTAAGCTACCCAAATCATCAAGGAGAAAAGAAAGAGAAGAAGAGAGAAGAAGGAGAAAGAGAGAGAGACTTATATAGTTACCATCAGAACCTTGTGAGAGGCCATTTCTCATGTGTCCAGATGGCAGGGCTGTGACAACATAGAGAGTATATGCCTTTAATTTTATCTGCTGTGGTCCTTGTGGCCACCTTCCCCGAGGTGGGACCTCTAGCCCACTGGCCATTCTGGGACTCTGGGGCAGGATGTGGGGCAGTGTTCTCATTGTCCCCACCAAACCAAGGCTAGGTTAGGGGCTCCAGGAGATGTGAGGTGTTGAAGCTTTCCTGGGCTGCCTTAGACTGGCAGCTGCCACAAGGCTGCCTCATAAGGCTCACAGGGTCAGGGCATGTGGGATAGGACAGTACCTCACTTCCATGAGGTCCAACCCTTGCCTTTCCTGCTCCATGCACTGATGCTCTGATGTATTTGTCTTCTTGATAAAATGAATTTTTAAAAAAAGTTTCTCCTCAACTATTTGCTCAGGAATCTATTTTTTTTCTACCCTCAGGCTCTTTCTCTACTAGTGACACCATATGAGCCACAGTGTGGTCCCTCAAGATCTCTCTAGAGACACAGCACTATCAAAGTTACCATGAAAATTTTTTTTTTGTAATTTAGGTTTTCAGTTGACATATAATTCCTTGTTGTTGATTCAGAATCCTCAAAGATTAAGCCTGTTAAAACATTTTAACTTTTAAATGGCTATGTTACATTAATGCTTGACTGTTGATTCACCATTCAGAACTGCAATAATTTTTACCTCTATTTTATTATTCGTTATTATGCTACTTTTTTGTATTTGTAAATATTAAATACATCCATCCAAATTCATTATAAAACTAGTGTGAAACTACAAAATAAATGTCTATGATGTATGCTCCATAGTGTGGGTTTTCAAAATTATAATTTACTTTTCATTATAATCCAATACCTATGAAAGGCATATTATTGTCACAAAAAGCTTAATGTTTGCAAACAAGAAGGTCACAATCTATACAGAATGAATGGCTTATTAATTTTCCTCCAGTTTTTCACTTTGAATTCCCAGCCTAAAATTATGCTGGGAATTCAAAGTGAGAAACTATGCTGTTCCCATTTTTTAACTCTTATTTTTTTTCAGTCTTGTACATCATTCCTTTAAAATTGTATATGCACACAAAAAATTAGAAACACCATGGCTGTTGTCATAAGAAGCACACAAGTGGCTCTCCATTTCTTTGACTTATTTTAACCCAAGAAGCTTAAACCAAATTTAGGTTTGTTCAGGAAAAGGAAAAGACAGTAAATCAAGCCCTCAGGGAGCAAAAAGGCAGTGTACTCGTTAGTCTGTGCTCAGTGTTTCCAGTATCTGAGCCTTAACTAGTGTGTAGTAGCACATTGTGTGGGATAGAAAAAGCAATTCATAAGGAAACTGTTCTGGGTGTAGTTTATAGAGTGTTGCACCCAGCAGTGAATAGATAATTCCAAGACTTACAATTACTGCAGACTATTCCCAGCAAGTCAGTACTCTGACAGTTCATACTAGATGAACAAAATTTTCAAGTAATCTTTACATGGTCTCTCTAAAACGATTTTGGAGAAGGTCAAGTTGACATTCCCAAAAAGAACCCTCAAAACCTTTTCCTAATAAATGCTCTTGCTATTTGTTTGGAAGAATAACATTCTAAATATGTTTTCTATAAGCTTCCTCAAAATCAGGCTGAATTTCCTATAAGGTAAGTCCATCTGTTTATGAAACCTTGCTTTTTGAGGTTTAGCGTTTTCAGCTCCTCAATCACAACACCACTGAGACAACTAAAAATCCCAGAGTTTTAGCAGATTTAGCAGATTACTGCATATCACATAATTCATTATTATTTTATGCCATTCATTTGATGTTGTTCATTAATAGATGGAAGGTTTTGAAAAAGGGAAATCTTTCATGTTTGACAAGCATTGCATAACCACAGCACTCTGGTTCTATCATTGTAATACACATACCAGGAAAATACTACATTATCACTTTGGCCATTTTCTGGAAAAAAATTTTTTATTTAAATTAAAAAACATTTATTAAAGGAATTACTTCAATGACTCGTAGAACTGGTCTTTATAGCAAGAGAGTATTAGTCTCCTCCTGTTAATTGCCTTGCCAAAGAAATGAGAAACTTTCTTCTGTAACAGGTCCCATCCACATAAGTTAAATGCCTTTCTATACACAGCCTGTACATGCTTGCATTTTTCTCAGCACAGTTTTCTAAGGGTATAGTAAAGTAATGAAGATTGGAATTCTCAAAGAACTTGTGATAAGTTATGCTGGATGACAAAAGGAAGTCTGGATGTTTGCTTAAACAAAGCACAATATGCACAGCAAAGCTCAGAATTTCTTAGAATGGTCTTGATTTCTTCAGGCAGCGGGGGATGCAAGTATTCCTACCAATTAAACAAATTAAACAAATTTGTTGAAATCTCTCCTGCCTCACTGTTTCCAGTAGGATTAATTTAGGCATCAGTTTTCCCATACTCTTCAAAGATAGTATTTACTGTGAAGGCTTGCATCCTATTAGCTTAGTCCAAATACTCTTGAATTACCAACTCTGTATTTCACAACTCAGGTTCAGCTGATGTGATCTGATATAAACCTTGAATAGAATGTTAAATCTAGTGAGGGAATAGCCCCTTGTATCTGCAGAGGATTTTTGAAGATAGTGAAACATTAACAAGTTTTATGCTCTGTTGGTGCTGAAGGCGACAGCCACTCCTAGATACTTAGGATTCTGCAGAGTTTTTATCTGCAACTTGTAAAGGAAGAAGGAACATAAAAACACATTCCTTTTTTGTGCCTGAGCTGCACATATATTCCACAGGGAGCCCGGTAAACTAGGAATGCAGCACTCCCACAGAGACTGAAACAACTGCAAAAACAGCTGAAACAAAATGAAAATAAAATTTTGCTCCCAGTAGTTGAGACTTAAAATGTCACTGTAAAATGACATGGAAGAAGGGAATTTTTCTGTATGACAGTAGAGAGGGAAGTTGTTTGGGTTTTGTTTTCCTTCAAATCACTGTAACTGACCTGGAAAATGATGGAAAAAGGAACCCATCAAACCTTATCCTTAGAAAATAATGGATCCAATTCTTGCCTGGTTAAAACTCAGGGTAACTGCTTAGTTCAGTTAGATTAAAACAAGAGCAAATGAGCCAGGTAGTATAATGTATGTCAATGATATGCTTGAGAAAAAATTTTAGTATTATAAAATTTCCAAAAAGAACTTACATGGCAAAATGGCTTGTTTACATCTAGAATACAAGAGATAATGCTGCAATATTTTGCTTTCTTCAAATTTTTTTTCTGCTCTAAAGGATGAACAATAGAAACAAATGCATGGGACAAATATGCTTATATATCTTTATGCTGGCAAATTAGTTTGAATCACAAAGCATGAAATGTAACGCACGAATCTGTTGGATGATACCACTTGGAACAAAAGTATCTTAATCAATTAAATTATTACATTAGTATGGATAATTTGAAAAACAGATTTTATCCACTCTGAATTTCACTTTATATAGAATTTTTGTCTTCGATGCCTAGAACAGAACATATTCACTCACAGAGATTTCAAATACAACACTTACAGCAGTGACCAATATGCAGTTTTAGATTCAACTGTAGTTTCCTCCAGCTTAAACTAATTCAAATGTTAAATGCTCTGTGTTGCTAAGATTATGAAAACAAAACTGTAAACTTAAAAATGGCTAGAAATACAGTGCCTGTAGCACAGGCCTCTAAAATATGATGGTTTCCATTTTCATTATCTTTCAGGTTTGCTTCACGTGAATCAATTTTTTTTTAATTTTTTACTTCAAGAATTTATTTGCAATAAGCTTAAATTCCCTATTCTAAGTGTAATACACAGCCCACATGTTACTCACATTTGCTGAGCATTTGACCTTTGAAAACTTTGATGAACCTCTTAAACAGACACGAGGATATAAAGTGTATAAAGAAGAAAGGTAAATTGGCAGTACCTTAGAAATTCATTTTGAGCTAATTCTGGGCAGGAGCAATACTTGGGAATTTCTTGCAGCCTATCAAATCTCTATGACACCAAGGCTCAAACTACATTCACAGATGTCAGTAGCTTTGTGCTCGTGTGAGGTGGCCCACAGTAATATCTTAGCATTTTGGTTTTGATGGTTCCATTATTGTTCATAACTATATTTTTCCTTGTCTTCGTCACAATGTCTTCATTCCTTCTCTTGGATGGGAGAAAGAAAAGTAATTTTTTCCCACCAGGTCTTAACTAGTGTCATGTGTCACTGCACATTCCACAGCAGATGAAAAGGGCTGACTGCCAACTGTGTTTCAGAAAATTGAAGAATCGCTGATCTAGATTTGCTGATAAACATTGGATTATTTAAGTCTCTTGGTCATTCAAGAGTCATGCTTTTTCTACTCTGAGTTTTTCTATTCTCATCTTTGGCTCTCTAGTGTGTACCTGAAATCCCTTTATAAACTCTACTTGGTCTGCCTTCAGAAAACCTTCAGAAAACATTGTTATTTCAGCAGCTTTTCACTTTGAAATAGCATCTGTATCTTACTCCACATTTTATACCCTTGAAAGATTTTGTGCATTGGAGTTTTTTCCAGATTTTCTGCCTCCCTGTGGCAACTATTGAGTCTTTGTATGAAAAAGTTTCTCTGATGTAAAAGCAATGACAATCTTAGTACTTACCTACTAAAAGAGGATTTTTTTTTTTTCTTTTATCCTGGGACAGTTCTGATTCGGTGAAGACATTAAAGTGACACCAAAGACTTGTGAATCCAGTGAAAAAATTCTTTACAGAACATTAAAGCTACCTCAATGGTATCTGTAGACATGAATCTCCCACTTTTGTTCTCCTGTGGGTGTCTTTGTTCCAAGGAGCTCTGGGTATTCAACAAGCAAAAATGGACTTCTTCCAACATGCTTCTTCACACAGGTAGGACCAGAGAGCTTAATGCTTATATTGACTTCAAGGACTTGAACACCTGAATAGAAATATTTACTAAGATATCTCCTCCTTTTAGTTTGTAGAACCTTTATTCCTGTTGCCTGTGTGGTGAAATTATTAGAACAGTTGTGTACTTGGATCTACTTTTGAGCTGAGCCAGTTGGCAATCTCCTAAGCCATTTACAAAAAAGATAAGGGTCTGTATGGCTCAAGATCATTAGTAATGGGTAGTTTAAATGTGGCCGGCCTCCTAGAGATGCTAAGATTTTAATAGGACAGTGAAAGAGTATCCTGTACTTGTTAACTATAGCAACAAGGAGTGCTACCTGAAAGATTCCATTTATCCCTACAGATATATCCAGATGATTCCAGTTCCTGAGCCTACAGAACCATGTCCAGGTAAGCTTTGGAGTCTCCAAGAGTGGAGATTACACAATGTCTCTGGGCAATTTATGGCAGTTTTCAATCACTTCGCGGTAAAAAGTTTTTTCCTACTCTTAGGTGGAATTTTCTGTTTCAGTGTCTTCCCATTTCCTCTTGTCCTGGTACACTGGGCACCACTGAAAAGATCCTGACTTCACCTTCTTTTCACCCTCCCTTCAGGTATTTATACACACTGATCCCCCCTGAGACTTCTCTTCTTCTGGTCTCAGTTCCCTCAGCCTCTGTCTATACAAAAGAAACTCCAGCATGCTGATCACAGCTCAGCTCTCAACTTTCTCCAGCATGTCCATGTCTGTCTTTGTATTGGTTTTTCTGTGGCCAGGTTTTGGTAGCAGTGGGGGGGGCTTGAAGGAGAGGCTTCTTCGAGAAGCTGCTGGAAGTTTCCCCCATGCCCAGGCTGGGCCCGCTGCTGACCAAGGCCGGGCCAATCAGTAGTTGACAGAACGCCTCTGTGATAACATATTTAAGAAGGAAAAAAAAAAAAAAAGTAGTTGGAAATGAAGATGGCTGCCGGAGAGGAGCAGGGTGAGAGCTTGTGAACAACAACGCAGACACCAAGGTCAGTGCAGAAGGAGGGGGAGGAGATGCTCCTGGCGCCGGAGCTGAGATCCAGCTGCAGCCCATGGGGAAGACCATGGTGAAGCAGTGACCCCCTGCAGCCCATGGAGGACCACAGGAGTGCAGAGATCCACCTGTAGCCCGGGAAGGAGCCACGCCGGAGCAGGTGGACGCTGGGGAAGGCTGTAGCCCGTGGGAGACCCAAAGTGAAGCTGGCAGGGGACTGTAGCCTGTGGGGAGAGGAGCCCACTTAGAGTAAGATTCTCCTGTTAGGATGCGTGGCTCGTGGGGCCCACGCTGGAGCAGCCTGTGCTTAAGAGACTACACCCTGTGGAATTTTCAACCATGCGGCAGCAGTCTGTGAAAGGCTGCTGCCCATGGGATGGACTCTCGCCGGAGCAGTTTGTGAGAGGAACTGTATCCTGTGAGGGATGGACCCCATGGAATGCGGCTGGAAGGACTCCTCTTCCCAAGCAGCGGCTGAGAACAGCAACTGACCACAGCAACACCTCCCCCCCCACCTCGCCTTTTCCCTTGACCGCTGCGGGAGAATAGGTTGGATGTAAGAAGGAGGGGGACTGGGGGGTAAAAGGTGTCTTTTAGTGTCTCACTCTTAGCTCTAATCTTGTTAGTAATAAATTTGATTATTATTCCCACACAGAGTCTTGTTTTGCCTGTGACAGTGATTAAGAAAAAATCTGCTGTAGTTGTTATCATGAATAGCGAAACCTCTCGTTATATTCTCTCTCTCCTCTATAGCTGGGCAAGGGGGAGTGAGAAGGTGGCTGTAGTGGGCCCCTGGCACTCAGCCCGGGTTAAACCACTACAGTCTTGTACTGGGGAACTGAGAAGTGGACACAGTTCTTACTACATGTATGGCTTCATCAATTCAGAGAAGAAGGTCAAGATAATTTCCTTCCACTTGCTTTCAATGGTCTTCCTAACACACCTCAGGAAACTATAGACATAATAATCACTACTCAACTGTATAATTTGAAAACGTCCATTATTTGATTTGCTGTTACAGTTTATAAAATCACTGTTATTTATAAGTTTTACAATCATCTACAGATGGCTAGTACACATACTGGAATGGGATATTCTTTCTTTTTTTTTCTTTTCCCAACTAGCTACTGTCCTATTCCTATGCATGTAATTCAACGTGACTATGATATAGAGTCATTGTCTTACCCCGTTGTCTTTACTCCAAAGTTAAAGCGCAGTGATGTGTGACTTTTATGCCTATCACAGACAGTAAGGAGGCAGGTCTTTGCAGATGTATCTCGTTTGTGACTGTGATATGAAAAGTGAAACGACTCAAATCCTTCAGTGCTTAGACCA
Source organism: Serilophus lunatus (assembly GCA_013399895.1). NCBI lineage: Eukaryota > Metazoa > Chordata > Aves > Passeriformes > Eurylaimidae > Serilophus > Serilophus lunatus. The sequence goes on along the minus strand of VXBA01002333.1, from coordinate 48,592 downwards.
TATGCCAAGGTGTTTTCTATATGTATCAAAGGGCTCTATTTGCAGGCACATGCACCACTTGGGCTGGTCTTACGACCAATATAATGTTTATTACTCAGGAATTATTACCTTAATGCAAACACATGCACAGACAAATTGCTGGTGTCTGTTTCATTGTGTGCTGAAGTTTGGCATGGGTGTGACCAGAATTGGTCTATGGATAAGAGATCAAGTTATGCTAGTGCAGCACAGCCTGTAACCCTTTAGCAGCTGAATCTTTTAGACAATTTGAATAGTCTTGCTATCAGAATTAGATTTGAGGAAATCCTACTGCATCTTCGATGGAACGGCTGTGATGTTTGTTTTTAAAGTACCTGCTGAGAAATTAGTTCCACCAATTTTCCAAAAGTAAAATGCACTTTTTTGTGAACTTAGTTTGTGTAACCTGTCAGTGTGTATGAAGACCCTGCAAATCTGCAAGCATTAAGATACTGTCTTTGAAGGCATTTTGTTTTGCTAAAAACTAAACAGCAAACTACAGAAATTCCATACTCTATTAGCTGATAGTAGAGACAAAAAGTTAATTCAAAGTCAATTGTTTTGAGAAAAAACAGACTCTGTGTTTTCAAGTCATGGTGACCACTCCATAACTAATGTCCCAGCCAGTTTTTCAGAAGCCAGTTTGTTTTCATTTTGGAATCGGCAACATAAACAGTAATTCTTCATAATAGTATTTACTTGCTAGTGAGAAATACAGCCAGGTTAAACAGTAAATGTCTATCTTTTTTAAAAACATGTTTCTCTTTGTTTTAGACTTCAGTTTTGCTGGGCAAAGCTAATTTAAAAACACAAACCAGATGCCAGGGAAGGTTCTGTACTTGGAAAATGCATATTACTTTATTATTAACTCCCATGAAATTAACAACCTGTGGTTTCCAGTCTTACTGCTTAGAAAAACAATTGCTTTTGATGGCTGAAAAATTAAGCTAAAATAGGGATGTGGGAAAGAAAGTAAATGGGAATATTGTTATCATTTGCATTAGTGTTTTTACAAAACCAGAAAAGCTTAATTCAAAGGATTCAAATATTTAAAATCAGAGATGGAATCTCATAGGTTGTGGTCAGGTTCTTATTTTAAATGATAAGTTGTGAGTCTGAAAAATAAAACTGAAATGTGGTTTTGGACATTGTGTCTAACTATTGCTTCCAAAAATGAAAAGGATAACAGAGTGTCTTGAATATCAGTTTAAACAGGAAAACAAGTTATAAACATTGCTTTCCTGATTGCCATTCTTAACTTTATACCATAGCTAAAAAACATTGCTTGAATGGGTTAAAAAAAATAATAATTGGTATTTGTGGTGGCAGATTGCAGTTATGTTCCTTGAGACAATTTCCAGGTTAACTTTCTTCAAAGACCGTGTGCATTCCAAAGTCATTATTTGTGCTTTTACATTTCTTTAACAGTTTGCAAAAATGTCTAGACTTATATTTCAAATACCCTTCTAATGTTCCAGCTACATGAATAAGCACATTTTTTTCCTTAAATCTAACATTTTCTAGCAGATTAGGCGGGTAGGAATGTTAAATTTTCTACATTGTCAGTAAATATTTCATTCATAAGTTCATGAAACTAATAACACTAAGTATAGCAATAATATCTTGTTAGTTATACAATGAATTATAAATAGGAAGAGGAGAAAGCCACAATAGATCTGAATGTTTTGCAGAGCAGCAGGATATTCCTGCCAACAGGCTATCTGCATTTCAGATATGTGTCTAAATAGGGAGCCTCTACTCCAGCCATAGTCCTCGGTAGAAGCTGTGTTCCTACAGAGGCTGACTCTCAGCTCCAGAGAAAGTGCCAGTGCTACTTTGTAGACAACTAAGGGGCCCGCTTTTACCTGTCTGTTACATGATGTGCAGAGTAACGCCTGGGCAGCAATGATGGCACACAGCTAAACATGCTCAGAGTTCTGCTGAGTGCTGGGGTTAAACAGACATCTCTGCAGCACAGTCACAGCTGAATATCACACATGAGCACATCTCATGGAGTTACTCAGGGGACTCTAGAATATGTACAGGACATTTTTGGAGTAAAATGTCACCAAAATTGAGCCAAAGTATGCCACTAAGTCATGTTTCATCCTTTAGGGCTTGTCATTATTCTGGACCCAAACACAGAGATTGAATAACAAGAAAAAGAATTAGAAGAGCTGAAAGCATGTATCTTTGGATTGAAGGGGTAAAGGCTGCCCTCCTATTTTCCAGATTCAGCCTTGTTGAAAAGAAGTTTCAGCAACAGGTTTTAAAGGCAGAGCCAGCAACGACGGGAGTAAAATACACCCTCATGATTACAGAGATGATTCTGTGTGTCTTTTGGAAAAATTAAATCACACTGATTGAAATAAACCGGCTAGTAAAGAAATAACCAGTACTGATGTTGTAAGGAACACTTTCACCTCAATTGCTATTGTCAGTCTGGAAAAACGCTTTGACACTTGCTTGGATAATATTCAGGAGAAAAAAGAAAAAACAAACTAACAAAAAACCCTAACCACCACCACCCAAAACCACAATAAAAAGCCCTATATGTTATTATCATGGACACAATGCAATATAAAGTGACCTTGACCAAACTCCTAAACTCTGCCATTCTCACTCACTGCCTGTGTTCTTTCAAGAACTTTACTTTATACTCCTGTTTCCTTCTCCTGTTTCCGCCTTTATTTTCCCATTTACTCAGATAGGAGTATGTATCACTGCTCAGGCTGTACACTGAGTTGGTCTCCAAAACCTCATCACCATCTTCATTTGCCCCACGTTGGGAGTACCATTTGTGGCTACTCAGGTCCCCCCAAAGACACATGACCACACAGATGTAGTGTCAAAGGAGAAATCCGTTTATTGTTTGCAAGAATACCTCTTTATAGTCTACATATAGTTTATACTTTTCTAACCACTGAGAAGCAATTCTCATATCGCTTCTCTCTCGTCCAACCAGACACTGCCTTGTTGTACAAGCATCTTCCTTACATGGCATGGTCAGTCCTTTCACTTTCAGTTCAGCTCCTTCTTCTGCTCCTGGGTCCTAGATTCCACCTGCCATCTGCAGCTTACAATAAACATTCACTAGCATTTCCCTACACATGTGATCTGGCCTTCAACAAGAAACAGTTCTTTTGAAATATTTCCCTTCATTCTTATTCTTCACATCACACAGTATAATTTGTTTTCCTGAGTCTGGTTTCCATTTGTCTTTTTCCTATCTTAGAGACTATAAGCACTTCAGACAAGGAATGTGTCTTATTTGTAAAATAATGCATACATTTACAGCTGTCTATAAATGACTTTTGAATAACAGAAGAAAAAATTCTTCAATCTCTAAACAGGCAGAAATCTTTCCTCCTTATACAAATTTTCCTTTCCTTAAGTCAGACAAAGGCAATGGCCACAAGTGTAGTAGTAATAATAATAAAGTTTAGTGAATCGATAGTTTATTAAAGAAGAAATTCTGAAATCATTTCTGCAAAACTAAAAAAATGAGTGCTGCCTGTTTTATGTGAAAGATATTAAAAAAAAAAAGGAAAATATTCTCAACACACTACTCAAGTAAGTCAAAGTAAAATACTCCTCGTATGGAATTTTAAACTCTTGAACAAGCCTGAGGTCTCAGAGGAGTCACTCTGCAAGGGAAATAACAGTTTTCATGAAGATTGTCTTTCAATTAAAGTTTTACTTAACACCTCTGTGGTAAGGAACACATAGTCCAGTAAAAAAACCCCTACTTTAAGAACAAAGGATCTTTCCAACAGGAATATATGCACACAGACATGTGTATCTCCACAGTTTTCATTTGTGTGGGTTTTTTTAGTTTTTCATCCTGCGTTTATTCATAGAAATTCTAAACTTGCCATTTATTTTCTGAGGTTTCTGTGGTTATTGTCAGAGGTACCAATACAGCAATGAAGTGAAAGAACACATATCTCATATTTTCTATGTGCGGTATAAAAAAATCCAGACTTCTGCAGATTTTTCAAGCATTGGTTAGTTTATAATTTCCTTCCTCCTCTTCCATTTTCAGCCTTTGTCTAGATTGTATGCATGCCAGACATAATTTTCAACAAAGAAATATTGAAATAGGAAATACTCCACAGTATGTTCTTGATGTTGAGTCTGCAAATTCTGTAGTGCAAATCTTACGCTTCAAATATATGTTCAATCAGTGGGAGTCATTAGGGAGAACATACATAATGCAGACTAGAAGTTAAACCTACACCATACACTTTTTGTATTAAGACCATGACAACCACATATGTAAAAAAGTAACCTTGAGAAACTATAAGACGCAGCAAATAAACCCAAATGAGAACAATTGTCTGATGTTAGAAACAGGAACAAAGAAGAGACATGGAAGAAATTTCAGTAGTGCATTGCCAGAAGGGCTTGATACATCCTGGTCATGAGAAGAGACTGAATAAAAAGAAAGAATAAGGATCTAATTCCTTCTGTCATCAAATTGTGTGCTTTCCTAGACAACTTTTTAGTATTCCTGGGCTACAAGACTTAGTCTGACTTCTGTGGAAAGAAGAATGATTTCACAACCTCAGAGAAAAAGGTGTGAAGAGAAACACTCCAATGTTTCTACTGCTTAAAAAAATTATGCTTATATCAGTATAGATTTACTAAGGGTCACTCTTTTTCATTTTCTAATTTTATATTTTCTTGAAGTATTTTAAGATAAGATTCTATTGACACTCATTTTAAAACATAATTACTCTGAAAGTCTAACAGACTTATTTTCAATGCTTGCTTTATGTCACCAGGGACTCGGATTCTTAAGAGACCTTCCCTGTAGTGGTGCAGAATACACTGAAGCATCTGAGCCATGGAGAATGCCTATAGGCTGAAAGACTGCTTATGAGTGCATGTGTACAAGAGGGGACCTGACCAACTCTCACCGTTTTTTCTCATGTAATAATGCAATGAATGAAAAACAGGAAATTTTTCTCTGTTTCTTAAAATGCTAAGCCTACTATATAAATTATAAAGACTGCAAAGGAAGCATATGTTCGTCTTTAATATCAGAAGTCTATATTGAAGTGCAATGCAAAAGACTGAGTCATATATATTTTCGGGCTTAGGATTAGAGTATGGAAACTGCCTTGACTTGAAACTGGGTTTTGATGATTGATGAGACCTTTGTAGTGCTGACATGATAAATAATATCTGACCTTGTTGAGATTCTCCACTATTTTCACTGTTTCATCTTTTATTTATTTTTTTTCAACAAAGTTTTTTGGTATAAATTAATTACATAATCTTTATTTTCTGGCAATCAGAAATGCCTTGCTTTTATGTTTACAGCACAAAAATACAGTATAAGGCGCATTAAACCACTATGGATTTTTATTTATCACTCCTTGAAGCATGAGAAGACTGAACAATTGCTTGTTGAATTTTTTTCTGATACTGGTTGGAGGATCAATATATGAAATTTTGGACATAGTCAAACTTAAATTGCCAGTTTCTGACTGAAGTTTGTTTTAGATTATTTTATTTTTTCCTTTTATTTTTTTTTTTAAAGAGGTCTCATAGTGTTCTTGGACAATAATTTTTTATGTGCATGGTGTTAAGAAAATCATAAAGCACAACTCCAGCAGCATTACTGGGCAGATGAAAAGGAGGAAAAGAACATAAATGCATTTGTAAGGATTGTTAGAAGTTAGATGCATACATTGAGTTCAGCATCCTGTCTCTGATAGAGGCCAGTATCAGAAGCTCAGAGGAGAATATGGGCAAGACAAGGATGTGCTGGCTGTTCCACATAATGTTGTTCATCCTAAATGTAATATTTTTGAAAAAAAATAAGAGGTATCTTGGAATGTAGAAGACATCAAGAGATTTCTCTTCTATACATTTCTCTAGTTGCTTTACCAATCTACAAGCAGTGTACTGTCATAAGTTGTTCCACAGATGTGAACTAAATATTCCTTTTTGTTTGTTAGGAAGCTTCCATTTTCTTCTTTCATTACATGCTTCCTAGCCCACACTACTAGAGAAGGCAGAGGATTGCTCTAAGACTAATCCCTAGAACTGTTCTATCAATTGCACTGATTCATGAGAATTAGAAAGTGGGAATGTTAAAAATTTCAGTTATTATTTATTAGAAGGCAGATCAAAAACTCACTGAAGGAATTTCGGTAGTATGCCTATTTTTTCTGGTGTTACCTCACGTAATCCAAGAAGATTTATCTTTTCTTGTCTGTATTACATCAGCAGCTGTAAATATATGTGGAAAAATAAATCTGAACACCACTTCTTGAGAAATCGGGGAAAGAAATTAGAAACAGAGATGGCTTCAGCTAGTGGCCTCTGTCCATGATAAGACACATTTACTTCAAAGAGAAGTGAATAATGAACTATCCTGTTTCTTAGCAAATTTTACATTGACGCCTTTTTGATGTATGTATAAGCAGAACTCACACTTCTGAGGTGTTTCCAGTAGAATAATACATTTAATTTGGAACAGGAAATTACTTCTATTTATCACCATATTTACTGCAAAAAAGTGTCTTAAACTACAAAGAAAAGCCGTTCAATATGATATTAAAAAATTAAAAATGTAATGTCAAAATGCAGATTTAGGTTTTAATTGCTCTGAATATCTAGTATAGGACTAGCACTGCAAAAAAAAAAAAAATTCCAGACTGAAAGTAGATTTTGATAATTCATAAAAGAGGCTCTGTTCTGGCAGGTCTGAGTAAGAACACACCTTCACAGACTCCACAAAATTTTGATAGTTTTTTGGCACTTTATGACAAGACAAGACTAAAACTAAGTTAAATAATATATCCTATAATGGCATTTTCTTCCTACATCACATCTTTTTTTATATTGTTTCTAGGGAAAAAGGCCCTAGTTTACAACATTAATTCTTGTTTGCAAGCTTAAATGCGTGACCCTAAATTTGTATTCTTGAAATGACTCCTTATTCTATCACTTATTATGGCATTCAGAAACCCAAAGAAAAAAAAATACAAAACTGTGAATGAATGAATGAATGAATGAATGAATGAATGAATGAATGAATGAATGAATGAATGAATGAATGAATGAAACTTGGTTACCAGAATTTCTCTGCTCTGTGGATTCTCTCATGGCTTATTAGGTTTTTATCCAGGCTATTAATTGGACCTGTCTTATTGTATCTATCTGCCTCTTTCTACAATGTCAATAGTAGGTCTCGAGTATCCAAACACCTAAACCCCTCAATAGGATTCAATGTGATTACTTGACTCCAAACAGACATGTACGAAAATGCATCAGGCGGACTAAGAGTTTTATTTTACTAGAAAAATTACCAGAATTGGGCTAAGCAGGCAGCAACATTAGCTCTTTTGAACTATAAGAGTTTGAATTTATTAAGCAATCCATTAAGTAAGTTTCTCACTGCATTACTATCTAGTCCTTCTTCAAAGCTAGTTTAAAATGTCTGAATCTATAGATCTTCCATTACTTCCCTTGATATACTGATCCCTGACATAATATATCTCACTGATAGGAATTTATTCCAGCTTAATTTCATAAAATTATTCATAGTTATATTCCCCTGTGACACCATAAATAATTTTTCTTCATCCTTAGGGTGAAATGTTAGCTCCTCAGAAATGATAAGAGTTTTGCTGTTGTGAGGCCAGAATTTCACCCTTGGTTTTGCATGCTTGAGATACTTTAGAATGTTATAATAAGTTATCATTTATGTAGGCCATAAATATATATCTGTTTTAATCAATCACTGGAGAGAGCTTACAAGAGATATGAAGATTGAAATATGAAGTCAGAGCACCTCATGGGAAAGGCAAAAGTATTCATCTAATAAACTGTCATACATGATTAAACAGGTTAGGAAAGAAAGACCACCTGGCAGGCAGAGGGTAAGAAAATGCTGAATATTGATTGAAAAATACACATATCACAGAAGACTTATCTCTTAGAGCATGGAATCTTTCCTTTTGTTTGAAATATCTTTGTCCTTCTATATAAAACTTTTAGAATGGGGGAGGTGTGGGGGAAAGGGAGAGGGAGAAGAAAATGGTAGAGGAGGGGAAGGCATTAAGAAGCAGAAGAGAAGGACAGAAGATTTCCAGGGAAAAGTAGGGAAAAAATGGGAAGTAATGGGAAGGAAAAGGAAGGAAATGAAAGAGAAGGGATGTAATTTTCTTGAATTCCTTTCCTTATCTTTCCCCAAGTGTCAGGACTCAAGAGTATTATTCCACTATCTTTTCTTTCTCTCTTCTCCCTGCCCTAACATTCAGAAACCATAATTTTGGCTACAGCAATAAAAAATATATAGCAGTATAATGAAACAAAAAATATAATTTAGAAAACAAATAAAAATCTGGCTGTTATAACTTCTTGTATATGCTTTTCTCATTTTTATTTTTCAGATTCTTCTTTTGACATTTCTGCTGTTGTTAACTTTTTTTTTGTTAACTTTTATCTCAGAGTTGAGTTCATTTGATTAGCCTTCTGCTGTTGCTCAGTTAAGTAGGATACAGATAGAGCAAGATAAATTAAAAAATTAAAGTCATGGTGATTATGCAGCACCATAACATTCACCCTTTCAAAGAACTTCCAATTTATTGATGAGAACGTGATTAAGACTGCCAAGGGAGTCTTAGAAAGATCAAAATGTGGTCTCTATAACTATGGACTGAGTAACTCATAAATTTTTTTTCATACTTTAGATTGTTTCCTTTCTCATTTCCTGCACTAAAGGCACAACTATCACAGTGACAGACAGCAAGATGAATATTGTATTCTCATGTGATGATGGAAGACTGTCCTACAGCATAACGATGATATGACATCAAAGAAAGCAGAGTGTTTTAGCAGAATGGTGAGGTGGCTTTACCATTAAAAGAGATGGAATTAAACTTCAATGCAAAAGATTCATGACATTATTTTCAGTTTTCATTTTTGCAGCGGAAACCTACACAGATATTTATATAACATGATATTCTGATTACTTCACTCTGTGGGAGTATTTCCAAATATTTCTGAGGGACTCCTGTAAACCAGACGTGTCTTCTACCGAATAAAAGCTGTCTTGAAAACTGAGCCCAAAGAGTGGTGCTGAAATGAGTTACATCCATTTGGCAGCTGGTCACAGGTGTTGTTCTCTGGAGTACTGGGTTCTCATTAATATCTTATCAATGGTTTGGATAAAGAGATTGAGGGCACCCTCAGTCAGTTTGCAGATGACATCAAGTTGAATGGGAGTGTCAAGCTGCTGGAGGAGGGCAGGAAGGCTGTGCAGAAGAATCCGGACAGGTTGGATCAAAGGGCCAAGGCCAGTGGCATCCTGGTCTCTATCAGAAATAACATGGCCAACAGGACTAAGGAAGTGATCATCCTCTGTATTTGGCACTGGTGAGGCCGCACCTCAAATCCTGTGTTCAGGTCCCTCTGGATAGCATCCCATCCTCAGGTGTGTCAACATCCTCCCGCTGCTTGGTGTCGCCTGCAAATTTTCTGAGGGTGGACTTGATCCTTTTGTCTAAGTCATTAATGAAGATATTAAATAACCCTGGTCCCAGTAGTGACCCCTGAGGAAGACCACTTGTCACTGGAGTCCATTGGGACTCTGCACCTTTGAACACTACCCTCTGGATGTGACCCTGCAACGAATTCTTAATCCACTTAACAATCCACCCATTGAATCCATGTCCAATTGAGACAGAAAGATATTGTTGGGTACTGTGTCAATGGCTCTAGAGAAGTCCAGATAAATAACATCTGTAGCCTTCTCTTGTCATTCCATCATAGAAGGCCACTAGGTTGTTCCAGCAGGACTTGGCCTTGGTAAAGACTTGCTGGCTGCCCTGAATCACCTTCTTATCCTGTGGGTGCCTTAGCATAGCTTTTGGAGGGATGTGTTCCATGAACCTCCCAGGCATAGAGGTGGGACTGACAGGTCTGTAGTTCCTGAGGTCCTCCTTTCTATCTTTCATAAAGATGAGTACCTTTCCCTGCTTTCTAGTCACCTGGGACTTCACCTGACTGTCATGAGATTTCAGATATCATGGAGAGTAGCTTTGGCAACTGCCTCAGTTAATTCCCTCCGGACTCTGGGATGCATCTCATCAGGTCTCCTAGACTTATGTGTGTACATATTCTTCAGGAGCTTGTGAACCTGATCTTTACTTAAGAGTGGGAAACATTTTGTTCTCCTAGTCCCCAACCTGCTGTCCATCCACTCATAAGAGAGAGGGAAGAGAAGGCAGTTCTGCACTTTGCTAAGAGAGCTGAGCCTAAGCCTAACAGGGATCCAAATGGGAGATTCCCTCAGCTTGACTACCCTGAATGATATGTGTGTCCTTTGGACACAAATTCAGGAATAAGCCTGGATTTCTTGCCTAGTGAAACCCTTCCACCTATTTTATTTAAAACACACGTAGAAGAAATTGTATCAGTGCTATTGGCCTCCTGCACATAAAGTCTATAGCAGGATGTATGTGAAAGAATAACATTCATTTCTTCCGAGGAAAATCCATTCAACGCCAACAATACTCAATGAAGCACTCCTTTCCATGTCCACCTGTAGGCTGTTCAAGGCTGGGCTGATGCTCCACTTTTGTCAAAATTAAGTAGGAAAGGACTGAATTGCACTGTGAGTGGGACATTCGTTTGAGATGCAAGACTATTGAGTTCATTTCTTCTTCCAAGCAATGATTTTGAATTTTAACCAATGATAACAATTTCAGGGTATGCACCTTTTCTGTGGATTTAGTTTATATATGCAGTTATAGTACCCAACATTTCAGGTTATCCAATATTTTACATGTACCCTCAAAAAAAAAAAAAAAGTAATTCCAAGTTTCATTGATATTTCAATTTCTGTACACTCCAGAACTTTGCACAAGTTTTTGTTGTCCCGATATTTCATGTCCAACCCACTGTTCCTGTTGCAAATTTCATTATCCCTTTAGACATGAAAATTTAATCTCAGATAGAGCAATACGAAACATGGAAGAGAACTGAATAAAATTTTAACATTAATCTTCAAAGTGTTAAAATCTTCCTGTTTTTTTGTGGTTTTTTTTAACTTTCCCTCCAGCAGATGTATTTCCGAAGACCTACAGAAGTTCTCTCAATGTGTTTCTACCTAAAAATTTCTTACTAAAATGATGGAAATGTGGTTCAAAATAAAGGCATTTTCAATAATGAGATGAAATTTTCATAACTGAGATGCTTTAAAAAAGGGTTTTTTTAAACTTAAAATATAGAGAAGTAAATACATCATAAAACTTATTTGAATTTTTCTATTTATTTCTTTTTATAAAAGTAACAGAAATAGGTGAATAAAAGATGAAGAAGATTGAATCAGATATCAGGACAAAATATTTTGTGATGGAAGAAAAAGGTGAAAGAAAATTCAGCTGCCAAATGTTGTTTTTTTTCCCTACCCCTATGGCAGGGGCTGGCCACTTTGGATGCATTGCCATTTTTGGTGTTGCTGGCCGTGCCCGCACCCTGTGGAGGTGGTGCTGCTGCTGGTGGTGCTGGAGCAGTGAGTGGGCAGCTGTTTTCATGCAGTGTTGCCATGCCTTACCCAGGCCCCACCATGGGCTGCAGGTGCCCACCCACACCCTGATGCTGCTCTGAGGGTTCCTGGTGGCCCTGGCAGCCCTGATCAAGGCTGGGACAACCAGAGGTCATGTGGCTTTGTGCACTGGGCCAAGCCAGTGCTGAGTGGGGCTGTGACCGTGGCTGGGAAGCAGCAGACAGGCAAACAGGTGTCAGCACAGTTTTGCATGCGGCACTGGGCCGGCAGCAAGTTGAGACCAGCTTGCTGGCACCCAACAGTGGCAGTGGTGTCCATCCGGTCCACTCCATGGTACGTTGGCAGCACTGCATGTGCCCACAGGTCCCAGTGCCAGGTGTGGGTGAGGCTGCTCCTTGGCCTGCGTGACTTGTGGAAGTGCTAGGTATTACTGGGAGTTTCCACTGTGCAGAGACTAAGAGGGATGGGAAATGGAAATGGGGACACTTTAAAAGGTGTGCATGCACAACCTTTGTTCTCTTTGGGATCTGGCAGCTGAAGTGTGTGGGCTGGAGCTCTGTTTTGTGGTGGCAGGGAGGATATATGTGGTGCAGCTTATCATGCTTATCATCCTTGTTTCTTTGTCCTGGCGCCGGGAAACAAGCGGCGGCAGCGTGTTCCACCCATCAGGTCCTGGGGTTTCTTCATCTCTCTCCTCAGTCCAACAGCTCTCAGCTTGGAATGATGTGTCCTACTGGCAGCTTGTGAGTAGCCATTTTTCTTCCAACTGCTGGCCATCAGAGAGCAACTACATTTCCCTGCCTCCGAAGAGTGGGCAGGCACCCCCTACAGCATCACGAATATCACTGCATCCAAAGACATATGGAAAAGGGGAAGACGTGTTTTGAATCATGTTTGTTCTTTGTTATTCCGTGTTTATGTTGTCTGGTTTTCTACTTTTCATTTAAATACATTTATGACATATATATATATAAAACATATAAAGGTTGTTATTGCTTTCTCTCATATTATTAAATTTAAAGTCCACTAATCCAGGACACAAATGTAGAATCTTTCTACGAATATATTTTTTTTAGTGAGTCAACTGGAAAAAAGCAAAAACAAAAATCTGCAAGATCTCAGACCCATTCTGTATGTTGTCTTCCCAGAATACTTAATGTGCCATTTATATTCTTGGCCATGATCATTCCAAAACATGCCTGCAAGCTTACTTGGTAAACACAGTTTGACATCAAGATATGTCATTATTCAATATCCTATCAAACAAGTCTGGAAAGGACAGACATCTTTTTTCACAGAAAGAAATGGTAGAACAACAGATGGCAGAATAAACTTCAATTTATTTCTGAAATCAAAGGATAAAAATTCAAATTTCCAACATTTTTACCATATAAATTTGGAAAGCTAGATATACAGGTTTTAATAAATATTATTGGGGAAAATATCTTAGTGTTGTTTTAATTTATCAGTTTCCATGAGAGATTTTGCCAGAACTTTTTCTCAGCTTAATTTTTAGGTCGCATCCAAACATATTGCATTTTTTTGCCTTCTCCTTCTTAAAAGCAGAACAGAAAGAACCTAAAAATATTTATAGGACCGAACTGTTGCATACAATCTCTAGTTCTATGTAAAGCAAGTCAAATTTATTTTGAACAAAATCTTCAGGCAGGAATTTTTAATGCAATGAAAGCAATTTTAAATTGAGCCCTTTATGGCAAACTTTCTTTATTCTGTTGAAAATACATATGGTTTTCAAATATCCCACATCAATAAGAGAGAAGAATGGTTTTTGCCTATAGGATCTTGCTGTAGTTCTTTGTATCTATGTTCAAAATACAGACAATCAAATGACAATAATCAGCAATGTACATATATCTCAGTCAAATTAGGTCAACAAATGACTGTTGTACTACTCTCTGATACGTAAAAAAAGCTTGAAAGCACTTGTTTAAAAGTTAACAAAGTCAATCGGCACAATGATGTTAGTGTGTAGGGAAAATTGCAGCCAACTAAATTTTCATGAGATTTGGAGCCACTAATCTTCATCACCACTCTCTCCCTGGCAATGAAAGTACTATTTCAGATACAGCTTGTCTCAATCAGTCACATGGTTTTCTATTTCCTAGTATTTTGCCAGATCTGCCAATTCCCTGAATTTACTCCTTCATTCAGTAGCTTTTTCAATGAACAGTAGGACCAGAAATCATTCAGATCTGTGTCTGTTGGTGACAAGATACAGTGCAATAGGCTTTCTTATGCAAGGATGAAACTGAGTGTAAATGCAGAGAGTAAGGTTTCTTGGCCAAGATGCGATGCACGCTGGATGCATGTGGAAAATGTAACCTTTAGGCACACTCGAGAGTAGGAGGGGGCTGCAGGAAGTGGCTTAAGTGATTGCATGCAGAATTGTGTTCTTTGGATCAGTAAAGAATTGGCGCCTTTCTGTGGTATTAGGCAGATATGATCTGCTGTGGTGGTTTAAGCCACTTTTTATCGTTCAGGGGAAGGTTCAATAAACATGACGGAAAACTGAACAAAATTAGTGAACCGTGTATTACAGGGGGTTTAAATTAGGGAAGGCGGGATACCCCAAAGGGAGCCCAAAATTACACAGAGAAACACGTGACACACAGGGGAAAAAAAAAAAAAAACACAAGGAAAAAAAAAAAAAAGGGAACTGTTCCCTCAGCTAGTTGGCTAGATGAAGAAAACAGGAAGGAAGGGTAGGAAAAGCCGACTCTATCCCTCCCTCTCTGCTGGAAGGACTCCCCGGCTTTTGAAGTTCTCTGAAAAACCCAAACAGAAGTGACAGCAACTCCCTCCCACCACCTCCCCGAAGGGTTACTTGCTAGCAAGCTGGAAATGGGTGGAAATCCATGCCGTGGGGGCCTGCAGGCGCTGGGAGGAGCTGCGTGTTGCCCGTCACAGCAGCTGAAGAAGAACCAGGAAGGGCTGTTGCCCTCCGCTTTTAAGCCTTCTCATTCTTGCGTGGATCTCGTTGCTTTCTTCCGGGACAAACCGTCTCTTCATTGGTCAGTGGGGCTGAGCCCCGCCTTGATTTCTGGTGTTTTCCCGTCGAGAGAATCACGAGTTTCAGTCCCGCCCGCCATCTTTGTTTTCACAGCCGTGGCATCTTAGAGACGCCTCAGCTCCAACATGGTGTCAGGGCCTGCCCCTCGTTGCTGTCCAAAAGCGGTGGCCGCGCTCAGGTTCCCGGCCGGGGCCGGCCTGGAGCTGCCACGCCTGTGCCAGGGACCTGGGCAATGACGGTGCAGCCCATATGCCGCCCTGGGGCTTCCCTCGGGCTGTGCCCTCAGGCCACCCCCATCCCCGGGACCAAGGGACCACGCACACCCTGCGGGGAGGTGGG
>VXBA01002333.1:6420-33638 GCA_013399895.1 Serilophus lunatus | reverse complement strand
GGGGGGGGGGGGGGGGAGGAGGCAGGAACAGGGTCCGTCTCGGCTCTGGGACCGAGGGGCCGCACGCGGCACGAGACAGCCCCGGGGCCATGCAGGCCGGCGGCTGGTGATCGGCCCCCGCGCTCCTGGGGGGGGGAGGTGAGGAGCTGCCGCCACCTCCGCTCGGCCCGACCCGGGGAATCAGCTTTGGCTGCCGCCGCTGCCAGCNTGCCTTGATCTCACCTCCCCCCACCCCCACAGTTTTAAGGGAAACTGAATTTTGTGAACAGGTAAGTGAGGTTTTCTTGCCCTCTTTCTCCCCTAAAAGTCCAAGGAACACCCCCAAGTCCCCTTTGACCATTCCCCCACGATCTCAGCGCCCCCCCCAAACCAGTACACCTGCACTTGTGTCTCTGCAGCTGAGAGCGTTTTTTGTCAGTCAGGGGAAAATGGTTATTGAGGATCAATACAAAAGTGTCTAATCTTTCAGACACATGCATTGATCACTCTTCCTAAACCTTGCCTTGCCTCTCTGATGTGTGCAGGGCTGCCAAGTGCTTTC
This sequence comes from Serilophus lunatus, assembly GCA_013399895.1. Classification (NCBI taxonomy): domain Eukaryota; kingdom Metazoa; phylum Chordata; class Aves; order Passeriformes; family Eurylaimidae; genus Serilophus; species Serilophus lunatus. The sequence continues at coordinate 33,097 of VXBA01002333.1, read as the reverse complement.
ATGACAGCAGCAATATATGTCCTTATTCTCATAACCTACTTATCCTGTCATGCATCCAGCAGAGATTTCTTCCACTTCACCTCATAGCCATGAAAGATTGTGACAGCCACAGTGTCTGTTCATGTATTTCCCTCCTCCACCTTTTGGGCCGCAAAGGGGCACAGATGTCAATTGCAGATGCACAAGTAAGGAGTCAGTGCTAGCAGAATCATCCTTAGAAATCTTCCTTTGCCCTAGTATCTTTAGAGACAACTATGCAGAGTTTTCACCAATCATTCCAGGTCTCAGCCTCTGAGTCTTACCATAACCCCATGCACCTCTCATGAGAGCTGTCACAGCTCACGTGCCTGCTGGCATCATAATCCTGTCCATGGGGCATCTTTGCATAAACACCAGAGCCCATGGCATACTTACTGTTCTTTTGATTTTTAAAACAGTTCCCATCAACACTAAGAAGACCTTCTGCTGTTTGCGATTGTGTTTCAAGGTGTGGCCACAAGCTGAAGTTCACAGTTGTTTGTGTTGTAAAGATACAAATCATGAAAGACCTGAGGTAAAACCACAACAGCCATGGGAGTTGTGCACTTCTGTACTAGAGATGTGATGTTATTTTCCATGTATTATGTGTCTTTATACCTCAAAATTTGCTATCTGCCACTTTAGATAGGCTTTATGGTGAAAAAGTTTTTACTCTACTGTGTCCCTTAACTCCCTCAAATTATTGTTCAAATTGTGTATTTATTTTTCATCATCTCAGGCACTAGTGAGATCTGCTATGAGACCATATCTCTCTTACAACTATAAGAAAGGGAATTTATTATGTAAATATTAACACTTATTAGCTCAAAGGTAGAGTTAGGAGGCAGGGACCAGTGTTATATAAAACAGACTACAGAGACCTGGCTGTGTAAAGTTGGAAATAAACAGCCCCAGAAAACGGAAAGGCCAAGAAATGCCTAAACGATGCATAGTGAAAGGAGGAAGCCGATAGAAAAGAGAGTCTTAGAAAAGGACTCAGAGGTATGAGCCTGAAGCAAGTTGTGCTTGTTGATATCACAGCACTTGCCCTTTATTCATGGCCATGTAGATACAGCTCCCCACTAGGATACAGTATTTTTCCATGCAACTCATTTTTTCATGCTCCCTGCAGTGTGAGATGCAATGAGTGGAACTATTTTATAGGATTACTGTACCCAGCTTTTGATTTTCAATTTACTGGCTGTTCTTCTGAGAGGTGTAAAGAGGTACTTCTGTATTAGGTCCCGCAAAGCCCTCTGGTTGATATTTTATAAATGCAAAATATTATATTATTTTAAAGCATGCTAAGACTGGAACCCAGAGGAATGAATACATTTTTGTTTTTTTATTTTCAGTGGAAAAGAAACTGAAGCTGAAAATAAAATATCGTTCCTGGATAGTCAGGCTACTGTATACAGAGGATGGGGAAACTAAATGAAAGCCATTCACAGTAGGTTAAAGTTGGCCACAGCAGCAGCTGACATTGGAACATTACTAGAGAGACCATGTTGTTGTGAGTTTATTGACAGCTTCATGAACAGCAGAAATAAACAGAGCACTGGGTTTTAATTTTAGAGTATATTTGTACCCTACTAAACCGAAGACCCCAATGACGTCTGTCTCAAAAGTAACTGGCACTGTGTCTGTTTTTTTAAACAAAAACTTATAAAACATGGTTCAGGACTGAAGAGGTGCACCATACAGCATGCATGTTGCCTTCATTTAAGCTGTTAATAAACACTACTCTCAAGGACTGGTATAATCTTATTTTTACCTATTTTCACTGCATTTCTATAATTCACTGCTTTGAATGTAAGAGATCTCTCCTATGACTTTAGTCTAAATATAGACTTGCTGCATTCTCCAGCTTCCTCACCACCGTACCTCTGCAAATGGATAGCACACCTCTGGTGAGAACTTGGTGCATTGTTATAGCATTTTGAAACTATAAAATAGCAGAGAGTGAGTGCTGAGGGTGATGCACGGAAACTGACCTCACACACAGGCCACGTAAAAAAAAATGCAGGCATGCTTATTTCTGTACAGGAAGCAGGTTACAGTTCAATCTGAACCACCTGCTTCCTGATCATGTGATTTCCCCAGGTTCGTATTCCGCCCTGAGTGGCAGGCATCACACAGCGCTGATTGGACCCCCCACTTCAAGCCTTCCCTCTTCTCTGCCCTATTCCTTTGAGGCCTGGGCTATCGCCACCATCATCCCCTTGCAAAGAGGCATGTCCTCTTCTAGGAGACCTTGAGATGTTTTTCCAGCAGGCTGTTGTCATGTCATGTCTGTCCCCCTTATCTGGTGTTCCTGTCTAGTGTTTGCAGAACTTGCCTCATACTAGCCCTGTGTCCCAGCAGGTCACTGACTATCCTTCCTAACCCCCTTCCGACACCAACTCAAGGGCACATAGCCTGTGCTAGACAGACACCTGTAATCAAATAAATGTCAATTACTTTTTTCCTGAAAGTGCTACCCTTCCTTAGTTACTACAAGGAGTCAGGTCTAGATCTTTATAAGCAAGGACCTTGTAGCATTCAAGGGTCAAATTGAAGAAAACCTCCTTTGTAAGTATTTACACAATTCAAATTTATTGGAACCTTTAATTTGAAAAGTATTTCTTAAGTAGTCAGTCTCTTGTAGTTTCTCAGGCTATTTCATTACAAACTTGCTGGGTTTGGCTGCTAGGTAGATAAATAAGTGTAAGCTATGTGCCTAGAACTAGATACATACAACAGTTTCTGTCTCATGCAAATTCTTTATGGATTTGTTTTCTTCTACAGACTAGGACATGATACAGGAATATTTCCTGATGTGGTCTTCACCCTGCCCTGGACAAATGACCTGGAATACAGCTCGTTCAAGTAGTGCTTGGATGTCCGGTAAATACATGCCTTAGCAGCATGCTTCAGGGGGGACAACATCTGATGATCTCTTCCATTCATTCACCTTCTCTGTCCTTCATCACAAAACATAGCCCCAGAGGCCAAATCTCCACACCTCAAAAAAGATATGTTTCTGTTGACACCCACAACAACCATCCTTGTCTTGACCCATAGAATGGAAGTGTATCATTTATGATGTATTTCTTTGCTTGAGAAGAAATGAACCTCCTTTTTAAGTAAAACTTCTGAGTAGCGGCTTAGGCTACTTGTTTTAATGGTTTTTTGTAACTCAAAGGACTGCTAAGAATACTTAGAAGTAGTTTACAAACATAAATAAGCAATGTGCAGTTAGCAGGAGACAGAATCAATTATATTAAAGAACTTGAGCAAAAATTTCTTTTCCATGATGAATACTTAGTGTTATAAAGTCCAAAGTAAAATAAATAATTGCTGAACAGAGGGGTGACCTAAAGCCAAAATGGCATATTTTTCAGTGTGGGAAGCACACGAGCTTTTGAGAGAAGTTGAGGTTCACTTTTTTGATTTTGGTCTTGAGGAGAGAGCATTCACACAGATAGAAAAAACTTACTATTCCATAGTTGGCACCTTCGCCAAGAACAGGAAAAAATCTTGTACCTGTTGTACCAAATATTCTAGCAGGAAAATAGTATTTTAGTCTCAAATTAGCAAAATTAAAGTTGACCATATGACAACTTTTCTCTCCACAATTCTTTCAGAGATTTGCCAATAAAAGAATATTGCCCGACTAAAAAGACAAAAAATTTTATTAGCTAGAATACAGTTTAAATGTGCTGAAAAATATTTTTAAAAAAGAATGAAGTAAATAATTTCTTTATATACAAGGTATTCTAACAAGGCCCAGGCAGGATAGTGTCTGTGTTTAGAAATATTGACATATTTAAGTATCAGTTTTTTCAAACTAATTATTTACTTTTCATACTTTTCTATTCATTCCGTTCAGTTCATTAGTTAACTGTAATTTACTTATTCATTATTCAACTATACTTCATACTTATTTGACAACAATTTCCCCACCAAAGACTAATTATCCAATCAGTATTTCTGTTTTAGAAAGTCCAAATTAATGCTATGTTGGTTAATTGTAATTATTCTGGTATGTCACATGCTATTTTTCCTGTATGAATGAATGAATTTACTGATTATAATCTGAACAAAGGCTTAAAGAGGTCAGCAGAGTTTGAGTTTCCCAGGAACAGGCATTCATTTAATGAGCAGTTAATGATAAAAACTGCATCCCGAGGATGCTGACAGCATTATCTTAATGGTCCATGTGGGAAGAGGCAGGTCTATTTCATTCTAGCGCCTTGAAGGAAAAAGATCACTTATACACCAGGTTGCACTTCACTGTCTATGGGCCTTCAAACACATGGGCTAGAGAACAGTGTTTTATTGAACAGGGTTAAATTTCTTACTGAAGCAAAGCAAAGACTGCCAGGCTATATAAAGCTGTTTTGAAATATTATATCACAAAGTCAATTAATTTCCTAAAAACAATTAGTTTTCTAATTTCATATCTTTTGCTTGTTCAACTTAGAGGCTTAACTTCTGAATTGCATTTGGTAGCTTTTATATAACCTGATTACAGCTATGTGTTTAAAAAAATTACCTCTAGCTGTACCTGTGGAGTTTTCATTTTAATTAAGTTACCTCTTTTTCTGAAAGCTAAACATGTTGTTCAGAACTTTGGTAGAGTAACCAAAATGGTCATGTGGTGGCCACTGTTTTCTGTACCTTTTATAACCCATTTAGGAATCTATAAACTGCAGGACTGGAAAAAGATGCAAAAGTGACTGTATTCTCAGCCTCATCATTTTCTAAGCCGTTTTAGAGTATTAGTCATATTGGCATGTGATCTTTCTTCAACATTTAGCAGAGAAACAACATTTACATTTTTTTCCTCTTTCACTTCTAATGAAAGAACTACAGACTTCTGAACCTTTCTCTTTGCATAGTGTTTTTATGCTTATGGATGAAGTCCTTTTTACATCTGAAACAATGTAATCCTTAGCACACTCTTAACTTTCTCCACATACATAACGTAACTATCTTCCCCCAAATCTACTGCTCTGTCTTTCCAGGAATGAGAATGGCCTTGGAAAAAGAGATACTGCCAGGGTATACTGGACCGTTTGTTTCTTTATCTATTTATCAAGGCAGAAAGAAGGGTTATTCAAGCAGATAACTAATATTTACTTTTTTTTTTTTAACAATTCTTGCAGCATACTCCTTCTTAAATGGTCTATGAACAACTTCTGGTTCACAATATGTCAAAAGGTCGTTTGGGAAATGACAAAGAAATCACACAACACCCAGGAGGGAAGCAAGTCAACAAACACAATGATGTAAAGAAATAAATACATACCAAAAATGTAATTTAACTTTGCCTGGAAAAGAGAAAAAGTGGCAACTCAGCAAAATATGTGGGAGTTTCTGGAAAGGTTAGGCTATTGCTCAAAAAAAAAAATAGTTTAAAAAAACCCTTTTCTGAGATGCACTGAAGTTGAGAAGCAATCCATCACTCACAGAATCTTCTGAAGACATTTATTTACCTTCCAAAAGTCCTTTTTTTTCTCTTGCAAAGCTCTCATCTCTGAATTTTTGCAAGGAAAAGTCATATACAGGGTTCACAGAATTTTGCAGTAATACTTAAAATTTCCAAAATCTCTTGAAAAATGTTTTCATTAGGTAAACAAAGAATTCGGCTTTTCTAGTCTATGTTGTCTTTCAGTTTTCCAATAGCTCTAACAACTATGTCCAGTAAAAGCTGGATGAACGAGGAAAACAACATGTTAAATTGTTGGCCTAGGATCTAGATGTGTGATTTTTTTTCCCATTTTTATGTTTTTTCCTGGAACTCCAGTTGTGTTCTGCTTTTCCAATTCGAAGATGTAACACAGTTTCCATGTTTTTCTGTATTTTGAATAACATATTCTATTTTTCTGGTCAAAGAAGGAAGAATTGTTCTACTGGTTAAGACATAAAATAAAAAAAATTCTAAAAATATAATATCAGTGCCCAAACCCAGATATATTAAAAAAGTTTATTTTGATGTTTGATATTTCCGTGCATCTAGGCAACTTAATTTATTTGTAAATGAACTTATGGTATGAAACACATTTATTACTCATTTTACAGTATATTCACATAACTATCATTATATAAACTATATTAACAAGGAAACACAGAACAAACTAAACAGATTGTGAATGAAAAGTACATTTAATTTTTGGTTAAAAGTAGATTGAGCCTCACTGTTCAATGCTTTAGAATGCTAATCTATGGAGCTGATGAATTTAAAGAGGGCCTTTTTAGAATTTCTTGACTAATTAAGTGCAACACTTAAGGTCATTTGACCAATATCCAGCTATGTGTAAATAAAAATTTGGATGTGAAAGAGAGGATGTATATCCAGGAATTAATCCCATTTTGTAGCCATTGCTACAAAGAAGTTCACTGTGTATCCTCTGTACTTCAGTAGTTATGATATCTTCAGAAGTTCATCTGAGTTCCTCCAGAAATTCAGTGTTAAAAACTTACTGAATCTTAGTCCCAGATGACTTAACTTTTGTCATCCCTTGGCATGGACCTGTTACCACAGAGACAATCAATTTGTCTGAATCAATGCAGTTTGAACAATGCAATAAATGGAAAACTCTTCACAGCAAGAAATTTCGTTCCTGAGCGGAGACAACTCAGATTGTCTATTCTTTCTGCCAAGCAAGACAATTCCATTGTTCAGGACTTAACAGTCATTGTGGCAAAGGACATGAAAATTCTTTGTTTCCAGCATTGCTAGGGCACAGCACACTTAATCATAAATCTTAATAACTATTTTACATTAGGTGTTGTCAAACTTGGGACATAATATTTGCCATCATGGCTTGGTAATATCTCTTCACTCCTATTGTCAGAAACCAAGTATCCATATTTCGATATCTTCTTCTTAAAAAAACAAAACAAAACAAACACAAATACGAAAAAAGAAATTTCTGTTTTTCAGCTTCTTTCTCCTTCTAATTTGGTACTTTCACCTAGTTCCAAAAGAAACTGTAGTTATATAAGCCACTATTTTCTCCATCTTTAAACACATTTAAGCAACAATATTACTTATTAATTATGGAAAAAAACCTTATTTATTAAGGAAAATACATACTGATAAGTAAAGATTGCAATTTTTTCTTAATAAGCATGAGTTTCACTGTTTATAAAATTCATTGAAGTTATCCATTTATTATCACTAACTGAAAGCATTAGACTCTAAAAGTTTATCACTCCTCAACAGTAAATTTTCTTTTCAATTATAAAGTCAATGGATAAAATAATATTGCTTTGGACTATTAAAGAAAACTGGTGTGAAAAAACTTTTTTATGCTGTTTAGATACTGCAAAAATATTTACTTTCTGGAAACACAGAGCCTTCTTTTTCTTTTTAGAAAGCACTAAAATGTCCTTATAAAATCTAAGTCTATCAGTTAAAATCCATTCCACAGGTTTTGCTCAGTTTGCCTTATCTTTGAAGACAGATTTTCTTATGCAAAGGCTGCTACAAAGCTCAAATGATTACTCAGGTGTCTGAAATATATTTGGATAGTTTTAATTTTTTTGTAAGATACAACTGTGATCCCAATGCAATTAAACTGATGGGAGCTTTATGGTACAATATTCATTATAGTTATTAAAAGCATAAAGAACGGAAAGGCATGAACTTTACCAGAGCAACTTTTTTGTGGGGAATAAATCTTTTATTTTTGAAAAAGAAATATTTCTTTAATCACATATTACAAGCATTTTAACCACCAGATTTCTGAACAGCACATCTGTTTCTATGTCCACAGTAGCACACCATGTAGTGACATGTCACATCTTTTTATGTCAATTAGGCCACTTCACATCAGCAAGCCACCATGCTTAAGAGAATAGAGAATTCTTATAATAAAGAGGAATACATAGATAACTGGAAATATGCATGTTTGTATGTGTTTGCCAAAAAGAAGAAAGGTCATGGATCCAGTTCTGATTTCAGTGGCAGTTTTGGCCTGCCAAGGTCAGGATGTGGACTCATAAAGGAAAAAATGTGTGTATGTGGTATGAATGTACAAAGCTTTATTTTTTAATGAAAATGCAGCAAGTAAAATAGCTACATATGGAAGGGTATTTATGTCTTCCTGTCTACATTTAATACTACTGTCCCATTATATGTCTGATTTTGATATCCAAGCTCTTCTACTTTTTCTAAGGGAATGGCAGTTTCTAAGATGATTTTAAATGTGGTCTGCTGTTACTTGTTTCCTATTTGAGATACTGGATTTTTAAATGTCTGATATTTCTGATTTCTTGGAATATTTTCAAACAGTTCCTAGCTGAAAACCAAAAACCTGGACCTAAAAATATCACATTCTTTTGAGTTCTGTCAGTAGTATTGACTGTTACTATCATGAGAAGGTTTTTAACAATGTGATGGTTTGTTCATCGAATGCCAGACAACACAGAAAAGGGAAATTAAATTCAGCTAAGCCTATATAATATTAACTATGTGTTGCTCAAAATGAAAAATCAGTTATACAAATCTAAAGTCTAATATCTAATTTAGTCTATTTTAGTCTGAAATCTAAATCTAAACAAGAGAAAAATTCTTACAGCCTCTTAAAAATTCATCATTCAGTGATTTGTACATGGCTTAAATAACAACTTCGAATAATGCTGTTATTGTCTTCAGACAAACATGGCACAGTAGCCCAAAAATAAAGTAGCAAGAGGCTTTGTTACTACTTGCTCTAATCTCCCATCCAAACTCAAATAACTTTCCCATACTTATAAGCGAAAGACTCTAGAAGTCGGTTGCATAGAAGACAATCTAGCTATGTAAAAGTGTAATACAACAAAATTTTGTCACATTTGAGATTAAGCTCCAGAACATCTACTTACTATTCTACTTGCTATGTTTATGCATGTTTGCCTACAAAATGACCTTAGTGTAAACTCACATAGCCCTTGCAGAGTTCGTGAGCGATTTTTGCCAATATGCATAAAGTAATTTAAGAGCATAAATTTTGCCTTTTAAGACTCTAAAAAGAAATGAAAATATTTTGAGTTTACATGCAAGCTTGCCAGCATAAATAAAATTGCAATTAGCAAATGCCCTCTCTTCTATTCCATGGACTTTACCCCCTGCAGAATAATGCTTTTTGACACTCATTTGCCTAAATGCAAAATGACTGTAAAATGCTACTTTTCTGATAGTAATATGCAGGTACTCTGGGCAAAGCATATAGTTTAGTTGGATTATGTTAGGAATGCATTTCCACATATGCAACCTTCTTAAAGCTTTGTTATAGCAGTTTCTTGAGAGGTACCAACATGTTAAGTTCAAATTCAAGGTTATCTAAATCTTTTAGCTTATAATGTACTATAAATCAGCAACTAGTGCTATATTTGGAGCTTTTAATTTTTTTCTAAATTTCTGTCACAGTTTGGCAGATTTCAAAAGAAAATCTTCTACTTTCATGTCCTAATTTCTCAAATCGCTTTTTTAATACTCTATTATTTCAGAATTTTAAACAGGTTATCTTTGTGATTATGCAGCAAGTTATAAAGGATCTGTTTCCAGCCATAATTACAAGGATCTGTAGTATACCATAAAAAAAAACAAACAACTTAAATACTCACTTCAGAATTTTAAGACTTGACTTACATGCTACAACTAAGATCTATTTATTTGTATTTTTACAAAAAAAATTTTCAAGCTTTATTTAATAATCTTCAGTCTTTTCTTTCCTCCACGAGCTATGTTGGATGAAACCAGGTGAGGTAGCAGTGGCCTGTCTGAATATATCATGAATGAACTTTGAAAGATCTGCTTTCTAAAAAATTATCTAACCCATATCAAAATTTGCCACATGTTTTTGAAAAGTATATCAGAATTATTTTCTTCTGTGAAACAATGACATGGATTGAAGGCACTTCTGAAGTGACAGACAGTCCACAACTGTTCGTAGAACTGAGAAAACAAAATAAACAAAATCCATTTATATAGCAGAGTCATTCAATACACAGGCCTTTGTGGCAATAATGAATGTAGCTAACCTTTCATCTACCAGAAAGGCATCATCCCATTTGGGGATACTCTGAAAATATCTAAAATAGCAAATATAGAAAGCAATTATTGTGTAGAAAGAAGCATTCTTCCAGAAACTGAAACTCAACAAGCCCTACAAAATTAATATTAGGTCTAACAACTAACAAGGAGTATAACATGAGTACAACAAAAGCATGGATGCAAACAACTAGAGTGATCTATTCAGAATCATTCCACAGTTCCCTGCTCTGGGTGCGGTCAATTTTTCATTAGGGACATAGATGATGAAATAGAGAGCATATTTGTTCAATTTATAAAGAATGCCATGCAGGGACAACCCACAAGCATTTGGCAAGGCAGGATTTGAATTCAAAGTTGTCTCAACAAAAGTGGCTTTTAAAAAGCAGAATTCAATTCAATGCTCTATGCTGGAGTAATCAGATGAATAAGCATACAACGAGAAACAACTAGCTAGTCAGTGATCATAAGGGGTTTTAGAAGGACTGCTCACTGAATGTGAGACATTAGTGCTATATCCATTGTGACAAAATTATGATCTAAATTCTATAATAAAATAATATATTTTAGAAATTTAAATCATTAAATTTAAGAAGTAGCCACCAGAGAAGAAGAGAGAAGAGACTCAAGGTAGAGTTCAGTTTGGAGCACTAGCAGAAAAGCTCTAGAAAAATGACAAGTTGTCTAGAAAATATCATAAATCAACAAAGATATGGCTAAATGGCAAAAGGCACAGGAGAGACATAAGAAATATCTCCAAATAAAAATGTGGCCACCACAGAAAGGAAAGAAATGAATGATTTTCCATGTTCATTGGAAATAAAATGTAATAGATATAATTTGACAGGAGAGATTAGATAGCACAAAAAAATAAACAAAACCTCAGAGAGATGGGAAAACTGAACATGGGCAAAACCAGGTCAGGAAAATGATGAATATTGAAATATCTCCATCCCAAAATAATGTTTACTTGGGTAACCTATCCTGCCTTAGGGAAGGAATATGCTGAAATTTTGTGATTAATGTTATATTTGTAAATACCATATTTTTAGGGGTGGAAATAATAATTAAAATCAATTTCACAGCAAATTCCTCACTGTGAACCAAAATCTAGCAACAAGATCTTTCAAGTTTTTATACGATAAAAAAAATCCACTCTGAATTTTAATCTAACTGAAGCTACTGGTGCACTCGTGCAAGTGAATGATGGTTAAGTGATCAGTAGTAACTCCCTTCCATGAGCATAATACAATTTTTTAAAAAAAGCACTGGGTAAAATTAATTTCTTCAAGCTCTTGATGGTTGTACCTAAGCCTGACTATGCAATAACTGAATTCTATTTTCTACCTAGATCAGTTATGTTTAAGGCAGAAAGGTATTACACTGCAATTTTTCAATGGTTTTGAAAGATCTAACTCAAATAATTAACTCTATTTGTAAGTGGACACCAACAAACAGGATAATATAGATCAAAACTGAGGGAAAAAAAAAGTCATGCTGGTGATTGGAAATATATCATGCAAACAAGAATTAATGGGTAAATCACAGGTAAAGAGATTAAAAACATTTATAAAAATGTGTTAATATGTACTTGGTTTCAAAGACAGAAGAAATACATGCTTGATACTGTTTTTTTCTTTTTAGCCTTGTTTTTTCCATTTTTTCTTCACTAACAATCAGGACTGTAAGCATGGTTTCACTTTCTCTTCAAAACTTCCAAACTGCAAATCTATAGTTAACATATTTTAAGCCCCATCTATAATTTAATAAATCTTCTCATGGCACACAGTGGTTGAGAAAACTGTGAAGAAAAACATAGGCTGAAAATGTCATGCACATGTCTTTTCAGCTACTATTTATTGATTTATTATTAAACCTTACTAGTGTTTAATACAAGTTAACATAAGAAAGGTCTTACTCCAAGTATTTTTTTCCATTACAATTTGATATTTTACAGCTTTCAGTCAGAATCCCACTTACTTTTTTATATGGAAGTTACATTCAAAATAGTCTATGGTCACAGAATTGAAGTGTTTTATCTAACCGTGGTGGCTAAGCAGTCAAGCCCAGATTTACTTTGTAAATAGACCAAAAGCTCTAGGGGATGTTGTGTGCTATTGGAGAAAACCTAGAAATGTTGTTTGGACACTTAGTAAATATTTAAACCACCAAAACTGGATGGGTTAAATTATTTTCCCTTCAGGCCTGTTTTTCCTGCTAAACTGAAAGATGAAAATAAAAACCATCAGTAGCAACAGGCAAGATTCCTATTCAGTGATACTCAAGTAAATCTCCTAAGGAAGAAGTAACAAAAACCGGTCATCTTCTATATATTATTATTACATTGTCCTAAGCAAAGAAGCTGCAACTAATCCAAGATAAGTTATAGATGCATCAGGACCTCTAATTTTCAATATGTCATCATCTTGTTTATATGTAGCACTTTATGTCTCTTTAAACTGTACCTTCTTTTAGTTATGTCTCACAAATATGCTTAATATGTTAACATTGTTGTGGGAGTCATAATTTCGTTGATAAGTTTCTGACTTGTGCTGTTAAGTTCTCCACAAATCTCATGACTAATGTTGCATTAACTTATTATTTGCACAAATTTCCTTTGCTCTTAAAAACTGTATGAGTAACTGCACATAAAATGGAAAAGCATTCTGTGTCTATTTTGAGTGTGTGCAATATTAAAATGTTAAAAATGAGCTAAATCCAGCAAGCGAGGAAAAAAACCATACTAAACATCTTGCTTGATTGCAAATCGTTGCAAATGCATGGAGTAATTTGTTTCAATGTGCAATGTGAAATTCAAATGTGATAATATGCTTCCACCTGACATTCTGCTGAATGCTTTCTGAAATGGCTGTACATTGAAATAAGCATGATGAATTTCAACCCAGAGAATAACCTTTCCAGAAAGCTATAAGAGATTGAAAATTGGTGTTTGGAAAGAATATACCTTCTGAGCCATAGCAGTAAACTAGGTCTTTATCTAAAGTTTTTGTGTTTTATTCAGAACAGTCAAGAGCTATAGAGAAAAGACATATTTTGACTGCTTTTTAAACAATAAATTGTTTAAGTTTTTATAGCTTGAGGAATGCATGAAAGATGTAAACAAAAATTATAAAATTCTAAACCAGTTTTTGTGTAGTTATTTGAAATAATTTAGAGGTTCAAGCAATTAAGTTGCAAACTTCTTGCAAGAATATTTCAGAATCAATAGAAAAGGGTTACTTTCCAACAGTCAAGGTCTTTTCTTCACTCCATTGATCTTGCCAGAGCAGTCGGTTCAGAGTAAAAAAGTCCTATATTGGGTCCTAAAAGATAATTACAAATTATCTTCAAGTCTTTACAGGTCTGAAGAATGGACCAACATAAATGGGAATTCTGAACACAAATGCTCTTAAGAAAGGAAGCATAAGCAGGCCCATAGACTTCTCACATCATTTTCATCCTATTACAAATTTTCCAGAAAATTAGTTCCCCTTGCAGAATCCTGACCATAGCACTTCATGTTCCACAGATATCAGGTGTGGTGCTTTTTTTTCACAGCTGTTTAAATATGATGAACAATTTAATGGAGTAAACAAAGCTAAAGTCTTCATGTTTACATATTTGTTTCAATAGATCTTCTCTGAAGCAGATAGTCTCGAAATTCTTCAGGAAACAAACTCATTAGCCCCCTTTGTGGCAAAGTACCTTGAACCTAAAGGCTATGTTATAACCTGTATGTCTTAAAAGTAAAATATATGCATTACAAAAGGAAATTTATTTATGTCCCTTGCTTAAAGGAAAGTATGTGCATAAACACTGATGAACTTAAAATTTTATGATTGCTCATTGTCTAGACTAGTTGATCTTTTAGAAAGTAAGATTCTTATGTAACTTCCATTTGCTTCAGTGGGAATCATTTCCTAGCTTCGAGAAAAATAGGAAAGAATTTGAAATTTGCATGCAGGCTGAGATTCTACCACTTCCCTCATCACCTAACACTCAATGTATGCTAAAAGAGTGCTCTTAATGAGGAGAGGAGGTAAGGTGGAATGGGAGAAGGGGCAAAACCCCATTAGTTTCCCTGTTAAATCCAAACTTGGGATTTTATGAAAAGACTCAAAGAAAATGTACTGCAATAGTATCCACTCCTCGCAGCTATTTGCTCAACAACTACTGACAAGTTCAGATGATGTAATGCTTCTAGCACGTACGTTGTTACTTAAGTGAGTTGCTAATTAATACCATGCCGAAAGAGCTTTGGTTGGATGACAAACTACTCAGAGTTGGTCTCTGCAGTTTAGGGAATGTTTCTGCTTCAGCTCCCTCTGTTCTTAGTGTATGCACAAAATCTTCTCTAAGCAAGACTTTTTTTTTCTTTTTCAGAGTTGCAGTGTTTGGATTCCCACCACCTTGATTGCCTCAGGGCTCCTAATTGCTACACACACAGCACATTAGAAATGCTGCTCCCAAATAATTCGAACAAAATGTCATTTCTTGTGTGCCCTGACAAATTATCAGTCATTTATTGATACCAGAAAATCATTCTGGCAGTAGTTTTCTAGGACAGGATCTGGACTGTAAGAAAATTTTTTAAATGGAATGGAAAAATCTATTTGAAAATGATCCTCTTAAAATATCTATGAGAAAGCATCATGTATGATGACATCATCTCACGTATGATGATATCATAAGCTCCAGGGACGTACAAGATCTTTTTACATGCAGCTGTTTTTCAGTATTTGGTGTGGAAAACAGTTGTAGTGATTAACTCACATACTAGGAATAAAATACATGTCCAGAGTGTGCAATGAGCTTTCCAGGTAAATTGGACAAGGCCTTCAACCTCAGTAATGTTTAGAGATCTAATATCTGCATACAGTTCCTATTTCCAGCTGAAGCAATACAAGTTAAACACTTACCTAAGAACTAGTCATACAAATACTTTCAAGAAACTAGAACTTACCAGCTTCTTACAGTAGTATACTTAATTTCTTTCAAAAGAAAATGATTATTCTCTGAAGAGTTATAAAAAAGCCTGTCATGCTCAGGCTTACATAATGTGTGTGTTTCTCTCATTTAGTTTACCTTTTTATTTGCAAACAAGAGAAAAGTATATTTACATCTGCTTGCTTTAGGTAGAAAATTTATAAACTTCAATAAGTTATTTATTTATTTAACTAAAGACAAAACAATCATGAATGGACATTGAATTACACACATACTTCTCATTGCTGAAGTCACTGACCAGAGTTAATATAAAATAAACCCTTACTAAAATGTATTCACAGAGTTAGAGCTGTCTCTGTCTGGAACTATCTGCTCTCATAGGTACAAACACATCAGCATGCCTGCATCAGGGCCACACTTCTGCGCCAAGGCCTGGCACTACATCACAGGTTACAAAACAAAGCTTCCAGCAAACAAACTTTTTTTACAGATCAGGTCCAGATACTAAAACACCTAACTCACTCATTAAATTAACAATTAGATGTTGTCTTTTTTTAATGCTACAATTTCATTGAAGGTGTCTGCCTTTTTTGGGTCATTCAAAGGAACTGACTAAAAATCTAACATTTTCAACTTAATTCCTGTTCTCTTGCAAAACTACCTAGACCTAGAACACATTTCAATTAGTTGCTAGGAATTTTAATAGTTCACTATAACTACTGAAGCATAATTGCAAATAGCTCATTCATCCCATTTATTGGAGAGAGATAATGGTCCCTACAGGAGATTAGTGTAGATTTGCTGAAAGCCAGCTTCTCTGACAGAGCTATGAAATATTCACAAGTGCCAACTGGATTTTCTACTGGAAGTTCAGCACAACACCCTGAATGCCATTCCCATAAAATGGTAACAGAAAACTCATCATATAGTTACACACAGAGTACACACAGAATTAACGAGGTTAGAAAAGACAGTAGAGGTCATCAAGTCCAACCTATTACATAACTTATCAACCTACCCAACATCATCCCATCATCTAAACTATGTCACTGAGTATGCCATGCAACCTTTCCTTAAACACATCCAAGGACAACGACTCCATAAGCTCCCTGGGCAGCCCATTCTCTGTGAAAAAGTTTTTCCTAAATTCCTAAAGTTAATCTATATAGTTAATCTAAAAGCTGTGACAGTTAATCTAAGGCAATATGATACAAGTCAACTACCAAATGACTAATATAAAATCCATGTTATATTTATTTCATTTTTAGCTAAAATTTGGATTGTATGATAACTCATGAGCAACAGAATGTGAAGGGTGAAGCTGGGATTGATAGAAATCTTTGGTCGAAATGCTTGAATGTCTTAATTGTTTACAAAGAGTAAAGTTTAAATTATTTTAGTAAAAAACTACACTAGTGTCCCTAGCGAGCTTTCTTGTTTAGAAATACTATAATCCACTAGGGTTTTTTTTTAAACTATTAATCCTAGGCTATCTTCAGAGGGCCTTAAATGCATTAGCAATAGGTCCAAGCTTCAGAGAAATAGCTAAGTGGCAGAACATCTGAATTAAAGTGTGTATGTCGTTGCATTGTGTCCTATCTGTAATTAGACTAGATTGCTGCAGGATGATTTGTTAAATGCAAATTCAGCAAGGACTCTGTAGAACAATATTATGGCAAAAGCTCCGAGTAAGTTCTTTTCTTACTTATAATAAAGACTCAATCAGTGAAAGAAAGCATAAGGATGGCTTTGGTCAAATTTGCCTATTTTCAAGCTTTCAAAACTAGAAGATACCAAATGGTGATATCAATATGCACCTTTCCTAATATTTAAAAAAAAAAATCTTCAGATACTGCATTGATTTTTCTGTGGCCAGGTTTTTGTAGCAGCAGGGGGGCTATAGAGGAGGCTTCTTTGAGAAGCTGCTGGAAGTTTCCCTCATGTCCAGCAGAGCCAATGTCAGCGGGCTCCAGGCTGGACCTGCCACTGGCCAAGGCTGGGCCAATGAGGAGTGATAGTAAGGCCTCTGTAATAACATATTTAAGAAGGAACAAAAAAAAATGTAGTTGTAGATGATGGCTGCCAGGGAAGAGCAGAGTGAGAACATGTGAGCAACAATGCAGACACCAAGGTCAGTGCAGAAGGAGGGGCAGGAGGTGCTCCAGGCACCAGAGCTGAGGTTCCCCTGCAGCCTGTGATGAAGACCATGGTGGGGTAGCTGTGCCCCTGCAGCCCATGGAGGGCCACGGGAGTGCAGAGATTCACCTGCAGCCCATGGAGGAGCCCATTCCGAAGCAGGTGCATGCCCAAAGGAGGTTGTGATCCTGTGGGAGGCCCATGTTGAAGAAGGGTTCTGGCAGGGACCTACTGACCCGTGGGGAGAGGAGCCCACACTGGATCAGGATTTCCTGGTCACAGCCTCCTTCAGGCATCCACCTGCTCTGGCATGGGATCCTCTGCAGTCTGCAGGTGGATCTCTGCACCCCTGTGGTCCTCCATGGGCTGAAGGGGCACAGCTGCTTCACCAGAGTCTTCACCACAGTCTGTAGGTGGATCTCAGCTCTGCTGCTCGGCGCACTTCCTCCCCCTCCTTCTGCACTGACCTTGGTGTTTGTATTGTTGTTCACATATTCTCGCTCTGCTCCTCTCTGGCAGCCATCTTCATCTGAACTCACTTTTTTTTGTTCCTTCTTTAACATGCTATCACAGAGGCATTCCTTCAACTGCTGATTGAACTGGTCTTGGTCAATGGCGGGTCCGGCCTGGAGCCAGCTGGCATTGGCTCTGCTGGACATGGGGAAGCTTCCAGTAGTTCTTCGAAGAAGCCTGCCCCTCAGCCCCCCCACTGCTACCAAAACCTGGTAGCAAAACAACAGAAAACCCAATACAGGGTCCCTGGCATCTAGTAAGGGTCAAACCACTACAGATACTTAAAGCTAGAAACGTTTTCTAGTTTGTTCGCTTATGCCAGTTTAGAAAACCTAAACCACATAAAAGCTCCAGGCAGGCTTTCCTACGGAACCTCCCAGTAATATAGAATAGTAGAGAATCATCTTTAAGAGTATTAATGGCTTTCAATATGCATAAATTTTCAATACAGATAAATTTTTATCCTAAAATCCTCTAGTAGATGACTGCACTTTCTCAGGCAGCAATATATGTGTACTGAGATATTATAAGGATCCTACCCTTAACAGAAATGTTTTTCCTCCATATCTATTCAATATTTGATTTTTTTTTTTACCTAAAACAAGTAGAAGAATATGACATTAAGCTTGGGTTTGATGATCTCAGAGGTGTCTTCCAATCTAATTCATTCTGAAATTGATTCTCCACATCCACAATGAGCATCTAAATCTGACTTCAGAGAGATGAGACACGAACGCATTATTTTCATTAGTCAATTAAATATGGATCCGAGTTGAATTCTCCAGCACTGAGGGTGTGCTGCACAACTCAGCCTGAGTACAAATACTTTATTTTGTTTTCTAATTCTATATGTTTTTCCTCTTGAAAGATGGGGCAGACTTACTCCCACTGCTTATTGGAAATAATCTCTGGACAATGCTATTCCCATATTTTCCCAAGACAGTATCTAAAAAGGTCCTATCAACTGCTAGGAACAGCAATGCTGCACCCACGACCTGGCCACAGACTACTTACACCTGTTTCAGCCTTCCAGTAGCATATACTATTTGGTATATAATACTTCTATAGTTTATATGGTTTGTAACAACATAAATGTGGTCATAGAGGTAGATTAGACACAGGAGTTATGGAAGTCCCTCCACCTCCTTGGCAACATGCTCAGGAAGCCCATGGCATTCCTAAGTGTCACAAAAAGTGAATGACTATACTCCTTGGGAACAAGCCAGTTGGTGTGCAGTTGAGGTACATCCCTTTTGTGGCTTTATTAAACACCATGATGAGTTCTCTATTGCCTGTAGTGGGACCTGGCATGTATGAAGTCTACATATAGACACCTAAACTTGTGTCAGCTTAATTTCATCCAATATATAGTTATTATAAGGATGATCTTATTTGTGCCTACGACCTCAGACATGAGGTAGTTCCTCACAATGTAAGGACAAACAGAATGTCATAGAATCCAATTGCTGTTTCATGGCTTCTTTCTTTATGAAGATAGTGAATACTTTGCTTCTTCCAGCTCCGCAAATCCAGCTGGACAGATCTGGGTATGAAAACAATCTGTAATCATTAAACACAAAAAACATTTTTCTGAAGAAAGCATCCATATTCTTTTTCAAGCAATATTCAGTTCTTATCTATGGCTCTGTTCTTAGCTTTGTGAATTTTCCCATTAGTATTTACTCAAAAATTATTTAAAACCTCAGTTTAATACCTTATACAATGTTTTGATCTCAAGTTAGCAAAATTAGGGGCCCAATATGGCAGGAAGCAATGCTGACCCAGATGTGCCCTGATCCTTCTAATGAGACAAATTAGGCAATATATTCATAGGATGTAAGATATCATAACTTAACTGAGTTTTGCAATTTATTGTAGAGGTGCTGTTTTTGACCCATTTTTGCTAAGTTGGAGGTTATAATCACTTTAAGAGTAACACAAGATCATTAGTGGCATAATGCACCATGCCCTTCTAAACCTTATGGAGTACACTGGTTTAATCCAGCATTTTTGTATAGTCAAGCACTTTCACATATCTGGACAGATAAAGTGGTCAAGGAATTAAGCAGTGAAAATCATTGACAGTCTTCTGGTCTAAAAAATGGAAGTTTTTACTATTGATGATTATTTTCTGAATGAGAATAGAATGACTAATAGAAGGCATCTGGTTGTGTAGTGATAACTGTACACAGCTTGCATAAGACCTTATGTACAGTTGGCAGCACACAGTAAGATTATTGTTCATAATAGAGGCTGGTTATTAAATGGTGTCATAAATTAGAAGAGTTCCTGAATGGAAAAATGTGGACAATGGGGCAGACCGGAGCCACCGTATCAAGTCAATTTAGAAGGGGATTTGTCAGATGACTGAAGACAAACAATGCTTTCAAATGGCACAAATATTTATTCTCCCTGCATATATTGGTGTGAAAAGCAGAGTCAGTCTGCAATTGTTTTAAATCTGTTAATTCCCAAACCTGATCAGATGACAGAATTACTAGTAAAAGTTCTAATTATTTTAGATATTGTCCAGACTAACTCTCCTATCAATGAAGACCTTATTGAGTAGAAGGGTCAATGGATAGCTTTCAAATCCTCTATTGTGTGACGATGCTTGCCTGATTAACTGATGAAGCCCTTTTTCCATTTACTGGCTTTTGATTCTGCTCTTGCTTATGAAAAGGCTTCCATTAGGATGTGCAAAAAGAAGTAAGAAAGAAGTAACAAAGAGTCCTCTTTTGGGTTTGAAATTTAGGAAATAATATTGAAATGTACTAGATTCTCATACGGGGTGCTGCTGAGCAACTGACATCCCAGTATGAATAAATACACAAGGTTAAGGCTTGTATCTTAACATTCCTGAGTAATTCCAGGTGGCATTATATGCAAAGTCTTTGACAAATGTATACCAGCTTTGGGAAGCTTTTGTCTCTATCCTATCTGCATCTCAAATATTTTTGACACCACTTCCTTCAACCAGAATTAAATGAAACTCATCTTTATGCCAGAAAAGCCCATTTGTGGGTCTGGGACATGAATATAATTTTTTTAATGAGCCAGATTTCTGGGGGGAGGGAGCTGGTACACCGACCGAGGGAAATGTAGTACATAATATTCTCTGAAAGCATAGCAAAGAAAAACTTCAACTGCTATGTTTTCATGTAAAATGCAGAAAAAAGTCTTATCAGTCACATACAGAGTGGAGTGCAGAGTACTGTCTTACGAGACACATAAAATAGCTTTTCATGAAAAATGGCACATATTTCTATGAAATAAAACAAGCAGGAACATACTTGTATAGAATAAGCCAAGTTTTGCCAACAAATTCTTTGGAAGACGTGAAATGTTTGGCAGATCATCCGTTCAGGAAAATTTCTGCCTGAACTGCTCTGCTGCAGGATCAATCAAGGAAGTGGGAGGAATTTACGTCTCTCTCAACCATGTACATTTGCCACACCTTCTGTAGGGAATTAAATAAGCAAATCCATTGAAAATAATCAGCTATGTTGCTTAAACTCTATATAGAAAAAATGGCACCTGAGGTATTAAGTCAAAGAAGGTAATTTATGCTCGAAAGCATAAAACGCTTTTAAAGGAATTAGTTGAAAAAAAGATCTTTAAAAAAATTTAACAAAATTCTCTAATGTTATTAGCTACAAATAAAGAATTAAAAAGTATCTAATATTTCCAGATAGATTAAATATAGAAAAAGCATGGATTGAAGAGAAACTTATCAAGCCTCATACTATCGCATAAAACTAGCCAAACTAATATGAGGAGTATGGCTTGCCACAGCTGTTGTGTTTGAAGGTTTTTTGCAGGTTTTTTTGAAGTGTTTTTAAATATTTTATGCCCTGAACAACAAAACCCCCTATTTTAAGGTAACCAAGAGAAATGAGAACTCGTTAAAAAAAACCATAATGAACTGCAATTCCTAAAATTAATTCTCCATTACATGTATGTGGAGACAGTTCTAACATGAAAATAACGACACCACATCATGCGTCACATTTTAAACACATTCTTTTTAATTGCAGTATTTTGTTAATTACATGGTCAAAATGGTGAACACTTCAGTATAGAAATTTTCCTCACATAAAGGTACTTAATCATGAAATACATGTCAATATTATTATCCATCTGTATGGAGAATTTGTATGACAGTGTAGATATACAAAAGGAATTGATTATTTAGAATTATGTCAGCATTCATCAGTGTATTGAATTAGTTGGAAGACCAAAGAAATACTTAAGCCCTACCTAAGAACTGATAATACAGTGTAAGTGGCTTTGGACACTCACACCTTTGTAGATAAGGGTGAATTTAATGAAAATATCTAAAGATAAATTCATTTTGCCATACATTTACTTAAAACAACTGCTGTAGTTTAGGAATGGAGCTTATCAGTCTTTACCAGCAGTACAAAATTAGAGGGAAGGGCACTATCCAGGGGAACAAATGGTATAAAAATACGAGAAAGAAGCAAATGAATATGATGTAAGCTGAAGGATTCCTTCCTGTCTCCTATCTGCGTATAAGAAAAAATGTTTTGAAATGTTTATAAAAAAGCATATAAACAAGCATGTGAGTAATTACTAGGTAAGGATTTAGGATGTGATGTATGCAGAGTAATATAAGTCTCTCAGAGAGCATTTAAATAAATAGGTTTAAAAAAATATGTTTCTTAAAACTTTTTACTTCCTAGCCTAGAATCACTTTGGTCATAGTCAAAGAAAGACATAAAATAGCATGGAAGACTTCTTTTGTCAAATTTTCCAGTGTTTTAACCTTAGCCACAGTACATGAAGGGACAAAGTAGATTCACGATGGGAGATTTGTATAACATTCCTCTTATGGACTGAATAACATTCCAATGATGTTTTAGTATATATTTCATTATTATAAAAAGGGCAAGAGGCAAAGACAAAGTTTCACAGTTTGATTATCCTCTGCTATCAAAATATTCAATAACTCCAATGAAGCGTATTCTGCCAATACTGCTCACCTTTGTTCAAAGGACAATAAAAGGACTACAGATTATTGTATTCCTTATTAAGTCCAGAAATGCAAGCAAGAGAGTCTTTATGCTTGGTCTCTAAACAGGGGTGAATTTCACCTGGAGAAAACTTTGGCCTTTTGTACTAGTAATTATATTATTATAAAATATGAATTTTACAGATGAACTAAATCCCATCAAGAATCTTCACTCAGAAAACCTAGCACTGCTGTGCCTTATTCAGAATTTTTCTATTCCAGAGCTGGCATCCAGGTGTGTACTTGAAAAACATCTTTGATTTTACATCTACAATAAGCATAACACGATTTAAAAGCACAGATGCCATAGAGTTTAATTTAGAAGTTGCTGCTTTTATTAAATTCAGCTACTTGCCCCCTGCAGTTTCACATCAATATTGACTTCAAAGTGCTAGCAGCTTTCATTAAATTGAATTACTTACTCCTGTAATTTGAAAAGTAATGAGGCAACTACTAAATGAAGCTGTTGACAAGAACAAAGGCTATTAAAAATTACATTGCAAAATGTGAGTCATAAACAATGACGATTAGTGTTCAAGGGTAGTTGCTAAATAAAATCACACAAAACCCACAAAATAAACAATTCTTCTCACGCTTCTCCTGTATGCATCTAAAAAATGTGAATTTTACCTTATTAATTCTTTTATTTCTGTTCTGTTTCAAATAGGTTCTATAATTATGCCCTTCCCAATGTATCTTCCAGTCATGCATTAAGTGGTACAATTAGCATCTGCTATGATTAACATCTATTTTGTGTCATTTCATGTTCTTTCATTAAAGGTTGGACTTGATGGTCTTGGAAATCTTTTCTAGCTTTAATGATTCTATGAGATTCTCCTCAGAGAGAGAAGTGGAGTTTGTGTTACAGCAGCATTTTTGTTTTGGTGTGCTTTGGAAGTACCTTTCCCTTTTCAAGGGAAAGTTTCTCAGATTTACATACAAACATGTAAATATGATATTCTACAATCTGATTAAAAGTATTGCAACCGGTATAGGAAGCCAAGGATAAGTATCTTCTGTACTCTTTAATGCTTCACGTGTAGCAGCACTCACAATAACTGGAGTTTCTGAATCCTAAAGCCTTTATATCTGAAATTGACTTTCCTATATTCTGTAATATTTTTCAAAGAAGCAGAAATTGGAAACTGAGGCCCAGTCCTCTTTTTACCAGGATAGAAAGAATTGTCCACTCAAACAAAAGTAATTTGAGTATACTCTGCTTTGATCTTGAGCTTTACTTCTGTCTTGCTTATTATTTGGTAATTTAATATAGTAATTGGCTTTATATTTGCAAGTGGTCATTTGGTTGTAGTACAGGAATCCAACGTGATGGAGCTTTTTCCAGTAGTTCATGACCAATTGAACCTTGGATACATAACTTTATTGAAAGTTATTGAAATTCTTCAAGTGAATGGATGCAGATATGAATGATGAATGACAGAAGAGAAATTCTGCCCTGGTACTCTTTGGATGGGTCCCTTTCCAACTTGTGCAAGACAATAGGTTTGATTTCCTGTGATCTGTTATGGTTTCAGAACCAAATGTCTACATCACATTTTTGTCAGAAAGGAAGCTTCCTGATTCTTTTTCACACCACATGTCAATAATGAGAATTGCTGAAAAAAATATGTACACATTGCAAGCAGGACATTCTAGATACTGCTTAGGCAAATGGCTTCAACCTTGGTTCCATCGGTCAGTGCATGTTCAGAGCACCAGTGAAGCACTTCATTTTATACAGGAAGACTCCTAATGGAGATGCAAGACAAATTCACACAAAAAATAACCACTCTGCACTCTGTCACAAATACAGGTATGCTCTTTGTGCACATTCCTTTCACAAAAACTCAAATTATCACAATACATTGCCTTAAACAATTAATTCTGCTTCTGGAGAGTCCAAATTCTTCTATAATCAACTCTAAGTGTGAAAAGGAGTTTTAGAGATTAAGAGTAAACATTTGTCCTTTTTTTATGGACAGAGAAGATACCTATTGTAGTCAAGTACTACTGTCTCCTAGGCAGGAATTTAGTTTTTGCGAAATTTTAGCACCTACTAGTTGGGTGGCCAGAACATAGTAAGCGCCAATGGAGAATACGCCCTGCAAGAGGCTGTGCAAGAACAGCAGTGACTGCATCTAAGCTGGCTTTGTTGCCTAGTAATAGTAGTGAAACATATCAACTCTCCTGTCCTGAGTGATCACCATAACTGACAGAGCCCAGTTACAGACTAAAAAAGCCAACAATCAGTGGACATTTTATGGCCATTTAAGGACACTTTACAGACATTTCACAATGATCCACAGATTAATGGAATGATACCTGTGTTTATATCAAAGGAGAGGAAGGTGGTTAATTAAGGATGTATTGGACAGCATGGGACCTGAGCAACATATAAGTAATATGGCATATGGGATGGAAAATGAACTGGTCATGGCTCTGATAGAGCTAAATTTCTTCATAGTAGCTTCTATGGGCTTACATTTTGGATTTGTGATGAAAACAGTGTTGATAACACAATGATGTTTTAGTTACTGCTCAGCAGTTCTTACACATTATCCAAGCCTCTCAGTCTGCCCCTCCACAAGAAGGCTGGGGTTGTACAGAAAGCTGGGAAAAAACACAGCTGGGATAGCTGACTCCAACTGGCCAAAGGTGTAGCCCTTATCATATGACATCACACTCAGCAATAAAAACTGGAGGAAAAAGAAGGCAGGGGAAGACATTCAGACTTTGGTGTTTGCCTTCTCAATTCACTGTTAACATGTGATGGAGCCCTCCTTTTCTGGAGATGACTAAACACATGCCTGTCTCTGGAAAGTGGTGAGTGAATTCTTTGTCTTGCTTTGCTTGCATGTGTGGTTTTTCTTATTATACTGACATTATCTCAACCCTGGAGTTGTCTTATTTTTGCCCTTCTGGTTCTCTCTCATTCCACTGGAGCGGAGTGAGTGAGTGAGTGAGTGAGTGAGTGAGTGAGTGAGTGAGTGAGTGAGTGAGTGAGTGAACAAGAGAGCGAATGAGAGAGTGAATGAGTGGCTGCCACTGAGGTTAAGCAGGACAAATACAAAACAAAACATAAACTAAAAAATGAAATAAAAATAAATATTTAGACTTACTTACTCTTTATTTACGTTCTCATTGAAATCTAAATTCACAAAGAATCCCCAGTGCTAAACAGCTGTGAATGTTGAGTTAATCACTCAGTTGTCAAAGTATGGATACAAATATTTAATTCTCAACATTTACTTCAGAAAATGTTAAGATTCTATGTCTTGCTGTAAGAGTTTAATTTGGTGTCAATGTCTTGCTCAAAAGCAAGGATTGGCTTCTTGGATTATGCATTTCCATTTACTAGTGTGAATTCTCCACTAAAGCCTTTCAGGGGAATCAACTGCCCACAACTGTCCTTACCTCAAGTATACATATCACTGCTTAAAGGCCCAATTTAGTAATGTGACTGCCACCCCAGACCACTCAAAAATATTTGAACTAAACTCAGTAACTATTGTACTGTTGACTAACTCCAAGGACCTTGTCTATTACATAAGAAATCTGTTAATGACTTCTAAAGAATCTTGCATCACTAAGAGGTCTTATTAACAGATATTGTATGCTTGGCATTTGTCTCTAGAACTGACCTGAAACAGGCACTGATCACAGTAATCAGTAAGTATACTTCTTATTTCCTAGGCTGCAAGGAGACTTACAATTGAAAAACGGTTCTTAATTATGTGTTTCACGGGTGATAGCCAACCCTACTATAACTAAATGAATGTATGTGACGATATTATTGACTCTTCTTTCCAAAATATCATGTTAAATGCTTAGTGTACAGCCCCATGTCTCTAAAGGGCTATAGATCTGACAGCGATTTCAACGATTTTGTAGTAGATGGCTTGTTAGGAAGTGCAGAGCAATAGAGCTGAAAATAACTGGATGCCTATTCAATGGACACTCTCCAACCTTAGCTCTATACAGGGATAAAGTATCAAAGACAGAAA
>VXBA01002331.1:0-10783 GCA_013399895.1 Serilophus lunatus | reverse complement strand
AGGTTTAATAAATCCAAGCGCCAGGTTTTACACTTTGGCTGCAATAACCCCATGCAGAGTTATAGGCTGGGGTCGGTGTGGCTGGAGGATGCCCAGGCAGAGAGGGACTTGGGGGTGCTGGTTGATAGGAAGCTGAATATGAGTCAGCAGTGTGCCCAGGCGGCCAAGAAGGGCAATGGGATCCTGGCCTGCATCAAGAATAGTGTTACCAGTAGGACCAGGGAAGTTATCCTTCCCTTGTATTTGGCACTGGTTAGGCCACAGCTTGAGTACTGTGTCCAGTTCTGGGCCCCTCAGTTTAAGAAGGATATTGAGTTGCTGGAACATGTCCAGAGAAGGGCAATGAGGATGTTGAAGGGGCTAGAGCACAAGCCTTATGAGGAATGGCTGAGGGAGCTGGGATTGTTCAGCCTGGAGAAGAGGAGGCTCAGGGGTGACCTTATTGCTGTCTATAACTACCTGAAAGGAGGTTGTAGTCAGGCGGGGGTCGGTCTCTTCTCTCAGGCTCCTAGTGACAGGATGAGAGGGCACAGTCTTAGGCTGCGTCAGGGGATGTTTAGGTTGGATATCAGGAGAATTTTTTCATAGTGAGAGTAATTTCCCACTGGAATGGGTTTCCCATGGAGGTGGTGGAGTCACTGTCCCTGGATGTGTTTAAGGATAGATTAGATGATGAACTTAGTGGTAGGGTTTAGATGGTATGGCTGTTAGACTGATGTTGAATAGGTTGTTAGCCTAGGTAAAGGTTGGACTTGATGATCTCCATGGTCTTTTCCAACCTGATTAATTTTTTGTAATTCTATGTAATAGAGAATGAATGAAGTAGGCTTCAAGTGAGATCTATCTATAGCATGTACCTTACCTGCAATTAGTTTTCCTCTATTATCTCAAAACAGTCGTTGCTTGGCAGTTGTGATTTCTTACTAAACACTGGTTTTTGATTAGTGGTAGGCATTTGCTCCTTTGTTTTGTTGCCAGGATTGCAGTTAGGAGGTGTAAATAGTCCTAAAACGTAGTGCTGTGGAAAAATTGAATCAAACTGAATTAAAAAAAAATTAATTGTAAATCAGTGATGCTACAGACATTTTCATGTCATTGATGTAGAGCTTAATAAGATTTTTATGGGACAAAAAAGCATATGCCTTTTGACAGGGCACAGCAGAGTAAAGCACAATTTAAAATTCATTAACTTCACAGTTGCTCTCTTTTAGCTGTTAGCCATGCAAAATACACTGTCTGACAAATCTGACATATGCTTTTGTGTAATATTTTAAATACCTTTCTCAAACAAAAGTTCTCTGAAAAACAGGTAGAAATTTGCAAAGTTACATCAACTAGTAGATTATGAGTTGTCATCAAATAATACAAGAGTAACACTCTTCTAAATATGATCATGTAGAGACTGACATAACTAATAAATGACTCTGCACTGCTTTTTTTAAATGTCTCTATCTTTTAAAATAGATTTATCAACACCAGTAAAAACTGAGACAAGCTCACCAGTTCAAAAATATACTCACCTCTCTTGAAAGCATCACATTCCCATGTGCTCCTGAGAATCCCTGTAAAAAGTGCTTCTACATGTCCCTTCCAACCAGCACGGCTACATCTGAATTTTATAGGAGAAGACAACTGGAAATGAGTTAGGATACAAACATTTTAAACCATAGTCCAACAAATTTTATGAATGCTGCTAGATATTGTGAATAGCCCTGGATTTATTTTTCTAACAGAAAAGAAAGTGTAAACTTTCCTTGCTATTTATAGTAAGGATGTCTTACTAAAAGGACTTTGCTTTCACATACTACAGCTATTCAATATTCAATAGAGCATGTACATACTGATTAGCTTCTTCCACTATCATGGAACTGGCATTATTGTACTAGCAATCTTAAATTCAATTTTTTGTTGAAATTGTATGAACAACTTAATTCTTTTGCTCACTTTCTTGAGTTTTCTTCACACTGGAAAAGATTCATAAAAAGATAAAAATTGACATAAATATTTTGCAATATCTATCTTGACAAAAATATGGTACAGGTTTAAATTTATGCAACACTAAGAATCAGACCCTTTTATTTTAAGCTCAGGAAGGGAACAAATTAAGAAAAAAAAAATATCCTTCACTTTAAGGCAAGAAGTACATGTCCTGTATAAAAATTCAGAAATAGAAGAACCTCAATAGTGATTATTTCTCATTCTTGTTACTATAATAATCCCAAAGCATGAGGGCAAGGTTTAAACCTTATTCATAATTTTTGAGATCTTGGCTTTGACAGCTGCAGTATAATGTATCTTGTTTTTGAAGACTAACTTAAACGAACGTTCCTTACAAATACTTCAATGTATTTCAAAAATGAGTAATATGTGTGAAATAAATCAGTACTCTACCAGTTAGAAACCTACAGGTGACAATTTATAAGAAAAAATAAAACACATTTGTCCTTCTGTAGACAGACTATATATACTGACTTGAAATCTACCCTTGAAGCCATCAAGGCTTATGAAATGCTAACTTTTTCTCTTCATACATTTCTGTGGTCTCTGCCACTGTAAGAGAAAGCAGTATTCCTTGGGCAGGAGGAAACTTCTCCCTGTTAGCAAATATACACTCACAGAACTAACAAGATGTGGTTAGAAATGCATTCACATATTCATACCAAGGCCCTGAATTAGCAAGATACACTAGTGCCTCTACCTGAATAAGTTCCTTTGGCTTCAGGAGGACCTGAAGTAAAATGTGTCCATACCTAGCATGAAGCAACTCTGCACATTTGTCTTCCACTGGGCAAAACCAAATACTTTCCCACTCATTTGGTCCCACAGCCTTTGTGCCATTGAGGAAGGTTTCAGTGTGTGGGAAAACATGTAACAAACCTTTCAGTAAAAAAGAAAAGCAATTTCTGTTTTTGTAGCAGGAAAGAGTTCCCTTGTCTGAATGCAACTCCATTGTGAGCGATGACAGAGGAAGAAAATGTATTTTCTGAATGTGAGTTAACATACTCCTCTGAAACAGAGGCATAAAGCATGTGTTTGACAGTGAAAGGGGTATGCATTTTGGGACAAATAAAGGGTGACCTGTTATGTATTTATACTGGTCAACATCAGAGCTGTGCAAGTTATTAACTTCTTAGCTCACTGTGGAGGACCAAGCATAAACAAGTTTTGTCTCAAATATTCTGTCGCAACAGGAAAGTTGTGAACGGAACAGAAAGGTCTGAGACGGTGGGGCAGAGCTGTGCTGAGCCAACTTCTTTTCCATTTGTTAGGCTTGCAAGTCTGCTTTAATACTCATGCTCAATGCACCTGTCTCAAGAGAAGGGTTGAGTCCCAGGCACCTTACTAGAAAGGGCTCCAGGATCATCACATAGCCCCAGCTCCCCTTATTTTACTTTCAGGAGGGGTCTAATGGGTTGACTGTGCATTTATGGACAGTATGGGGTGAAAAATCTCTTTTACATAAGAGTATACCAAGGAAACTATAAATCAATGAAGATCAGCCTTACTCAGTCCTTTTTGTTGACCCCAGATCTGGATCCTCCGAAGAAGCAGGGAGGATATGGGATCTAAGGAGTGGTTGTCTTTTTCCTTCTCTTTCCTTTCTGCCTTATTTCTGTCCTCTCTCATTTTATTGCAGCAAGTGCAACAATCCTATTCTAGCCCTTACTCCATATGTAACGTTTGTTGCAGAGTTGGGAGCTTGTTGAAGTTTGTTGTAAAAGTTGAGAGGTTATTATCCAACACTTCTACAACTAAATAGGGAGTTAGTCCAGACAATTATAAAATAAAGCATAAGAGTTCCCTGACACACGGATTTGTATCTTTGTTCAGCCCAGAAGGAGTTTATAACAAACATCATGTCCACTTCTAGGTTATGGCACTAATGTGCCAGAGAGATGTGAAGAGCTAGTAACTAGACTTGAAACATATTTTGGTTTGTTTCTTTTGAGGTTGGAGATACCATGTATGAAGTCTGACTTAGAGGATTTACCACAAACACTGTGAGGTGCCTCAAGGGTACCTAAGATCCTTTGGTAAACAACATAGTAAATGGTAATAATTATCTGTTTTAAGAAAAAAGTACTTTAAATCCTTGTTAATTACTATAAGAACATGAATCTAGGCTCCCTACTGTTAGTATTATTATATTGGCATTAACATGTCATATTAAGAAAATTAAGTTCCCAGCTTCAAGGAATTAGAGTTAGCTACAAACACTCAAACAGTGTCAAAAGATTCACCTTGAGATGAATTAGAATAATAATAATTATAAAGTTGATCATTTAAGTTGAAAGAAATCTGTGGTGCAATGAAATTTGTACATGAATGATGTAATTTTAAAAAGCCAAGTAGGAATTAACATTCTAGGGCAATACAACAGTGTTCATCTCTCAGGAGACACAGAAACTTAAATGCTCTAAAAATTGTATTTACTATTTCAGCCTATCAGTTCAACAGAGGAAGTACCACCTATTTAAGCAATCTTCATTACAAACCACAGAAAAGAAGCAGAAAAAAGTATGAAGGCTGACAATGTAATTAAAGAATATTATTTTAATTACATGTGACATGACTTCTAACTAAATTATTGCAAAGAATTTCAAGGATTTCTTCTGTATTTAATTTTTCATTCAAAAGATTTGAAATTCTAGTCAATGTGTCATAAAATAAAACTCTATCTTAAGATCTTTGCACATTACTAAAGGTTTTATGCATTACTAAAGGATTTCAAATTGGTATGTAAGAATACAAACATGAATATTTTCATAGGAGTTATTTAGCAAAATTTTTTAAAATCACATTAGAAAAAAAGACTATATAATTAAAACTTTTAGGTACCAAGAAATATAGCTGAAATAGTCTTTTCCTCCTTCAATCACTGTATATATGCCATGTATTTCAAATCCCTGTATGAGACACTGGATCAGTTATAATTATTTTTTTTATTTTTATCTGGGTCAGAGACAACCTACTTGTAAGTGGTGAGGGGAAAGGCAGCCTGGCGGCAAGTGTGGAGGGCACATGGCACTGGCTGTCAAACAAAACACCTGACTAGTAGCCTGCCCGTATCATGCCCGCTGGAGCTTTTGAGTGTCTACAGCACACTTCACTCTGACCTGGAGGGCACTGAGTGGTCAGTGACCCAGATTTCCCATGTGGGAAACATGGCCATCGTTGCCAGGCCACATAAATGTGGGAGCAGTGGCTCCATTTTTGCTTTTGCTTCCTTCTCTGGCCATTGTCATGTAAGCCAGACATCCATCTTCTTCCTTTCTCTACTCCTTCTCTTTCTCTATTCCTGTTTTCTTACTTTAAACTCCTTTGTTTCTTTACTCTTCATCTATTTGGGGTAACTTAAAACCAATGGGCTGTATTTTACTAAGCGTTGTGCTAGTTTGTTTTGTGTTGGGTTTTTCTGTGGAATGCTTCTGCCTTTTTTGTATGTTATCCCTGTAAAACCTTTTGCCAGAAAGTTTATTTTCTCACTAAATAAAAAAAGAGATCTCTTGGGGAAAGCAAAAATTTAGTCAAGTGAAATTTTTTTAGCTTTAATTCTGAGTATTGCTTGCAGTTAAGCATCTGTAGCTTTTTAACTGGGGGCTTACACTCTGTATTGCAATATATTTTTATCTCCTCTATTTCCCTACAGGTAAAGAAAAGACAGTGTGTGATGCAAAATGTGCATATATGAAAGACTTAATCCTGCCCTTCCTGAATTTCTGGAATAACTAATTCTTGGTGGGAAAGATTCTGCATAATGAGCTGATATTCCTCTCATGTGGAGTCTGACAGCATCAAAAGATGCTTAAATAATTTGGTCATCCACTCATGAAAATGAGATAGGTATTCATTTAAGCCTCTGAGGAATATTTTGCTCATATTTTTTGAATGTCAGTGGTAGTCCCTGAAATATCTATTTTGTCATTTACATGACCACCAAAAGTCTCAGTGTTTCACTTCAGAAAGTAATATATCAACCTCAGATTTACCTGAGACAGATGAAGCAGTACTTGAACTGTTCTCTGTAAGAGAAACATTTTTTTAAACCTATTCTGAAAATGCCTAAATTAAATGCCCACTGAGGTCAAAAGGCACCAGGGCAATGTGCATCTTCAAGACACAGATATTTTCCGCATAAACATGTTTTGGAGCATGGGACAATTTTGTAGCGAAAGTTATGTCAACCAAAGCAATAAAATCTGGCCTTAGCATATGAGCTACCTTGTGTTCAGAAAGTCAAAATTCCTGGCAGAAACTTAATTTAGCATTCAGTTGATTCAGTAGATCATAAAATTAATGATTTGTGTTTAACTTGTGTAAACAAGCAAGAAGAAACTCTAAGGAAGTCAGATTTTTATCACCTTAATATTGCATATGTTGCTCTGTACTGGCCAAGCTCTTTCATTTCTCAGTGACAGAGCTAGTATGTCGCTGACCACATAATAAAAAAAAAATCTATTCAATTATTACCTTAAAGCATTTGAACTAATTCTTCCAGAAATGAATGAGTATGACTTGGCTAGTGTGTTAACACTAGAATTATAATCTTTTTAGCTGGGGCTGTCCTTACTTATTTTGTTACTTTCTTCAGGCAAAGTATAGAAATGTTGCTTTAATAAGCTAGTGTTACAAAGCATGGGGATACAGTTCACTTTACAATGACACAGTCTGTCGGGAAATCTCATGACACGCTGAAATATACTATACAATGTGGTGTTCATTTGTTATGATGGCTAGAGCTCTTATCTGAGCTATCGCTTAGTGGTGGTATAGATATAACCTAAAAAAATCTATCCAAAAATGCTAAAAATACTACAAAATGCTTAATATGCTGGTATTAAGGTATGCAGAAAACCCTCCAATAGCAAGCATGATTCATATGCATATATGTGCTTTCTAATTTAGAGGATGCCGTAAAAAAGGGAAAACAATTTTCTTAAAAATCCATGATAGTGTCAGAACCTAAAAGGAAGCAAAGGAAGAATAAGATACTTTCCCATTTCCTTAGCATACCAAAGCAGTCTTCCAACCCTTCTTTCTCTCTTTTTCTTTTTTTCAATTTGCTTCCCTCCTTTGCAGTTCATTTTATAACTGAAATAGCAACAGCTACAGTGAGCAACAAAAATATATCCCTTTAGAAAAAAAATATAATGGCTTTTTGATAAAGGGGACATGCAATTGCTGACCTAGTAAAGGACTTTTTTATTGCTGTTTTTGGTTGGCATTCTCATAGGCTAACTATAGAAATGTAACCCTGATGAAACTACTACAGGGTAGGTGCAAAGCTCAATGGTAAACAGAAGGAGTCTGCTTGCCTGTGAAAATTAAAAGATGCACTGAGCATATTTTCTGAGAGATTTGGTTTAGGATGAGGGAGGGCAAGTCCTTAACTGGAAAAGGAATAATCAATCACAAAACTACAGGACTAGGGTCAGATACTTGCATAGCAATCTTTCAGAAAAGGATCAACAATAGTATGAAGAAAAGATAAACATCTTGCTCAAATATATAAACTGGCAGTTAGGAAAGAAAACATGAAGGAATGGGGTTAGACTAAAGAAAAGACAAGGAAGGACAATAGTTACGGCTTCAAATACAAAAGGCAGCTGCAAAGAAGAGAACAATCTTTTCCCTGTTCTTATGAACATTGAATTATGGATAAAAAGTGCTGCATAACTGATTCACATTAAACATGAAAAAAAGGTTCTAGTGTAAAGACATGCATAGGAACAGCCTGTCTGGGGGCTGTCTTCATCAAGACAAACTTTTCTCAGAAATAGGCCTAGACATGCACACCATGACTCATTTGAGCTTTAGACAAGGACTCCGAAAGCTGAGTGTAAAATAAGAAGATCTTAAAGAAGCTTTCCTAACACCAAAAGTGTCTGACAGAGTACCTCCAGAATTCATGATGTCCATACACTGCACTGCCTGCAAAAAAGGAGATTATTTTTCTGAGATACTAGGCCTAAATGGAAACCAAACACTGAGAGCTTCCTGAAAGTTTAGAAGATTTTGAGTGCACCCACAAGAAGTATAAAAGTTCTCTCAATTCAATCCTGTGACACCAAAGCCATAAAGGTTCCCTGACAGCTTCTAATGAGATTTCTTATTTTCCTTAAATCATCCATAACACATCTGGCTATGCTCTAATCATTTCCACTCTGCCAGAAATCCTAGATCATAGATGAATAGAACATAAAGGGATTGACAGATTTATGTATCTGAAAGACAGAAAGAGACATTATTATAACCTACTCTGTTCCTCACCTACAGGAAGGAATCATAAACATTGCTAGAAAAAGTATATGCCATTAATATGACACAAAATTGAAAGGTAGCTGCTACATCATGTTATCAAGAAATGCTTATTTAGACGAATCCTACAACTTCGACAATCACAATTTTAATGTTATTGTAGTTTAAAGTTATTAGATGCAGATTGCTGTGCCTTGCACAAAAAATGAAAAAGGTATCCTCCTTTTCATTGGCTTTCATTGGAGGATGCACCCAACTTCAAGCTCTTCAGATTTCTGAGATACATGGGAAATGCTGTGCTGATCAACAATCAGGAGATGAGGGGATGAGCAGCAGGAGGAGATGAGCTTATGGTATTGTATAGTCACTCATTTCCCCCCAACAACCTGCAAAATCCAACACTCACTCAGTAAATAGCACCAGGTAGTTCAATAGAAGAAAAAATATTAAAAAAATAATGGCAATCACTGTATTCCTTTTATTTCTTAATAAATTTTTAGAGAGAAAGTCATCATCAAATTTTATGCTTTCTTATATCACATTCTTGCTGGCTCTTCCATATGGGACTATTTCTTTCAACAGGTCACTATTCTACAGTAGGCTACCAAATATTAGTCAAGGTGAAGGAAAAAATCAAAATAATATTCCAACCAAGGTTTATTTATGAATCCCATTTCCTCATTGAAAAATAAAATTATTGCTTTCGCCTGCTGTCCCTACAAGCATAAACTTTATATGGTTATATGGTTAGCATCAATAATCTACAGTCAGCAAAAAATTTAACAGTATCTGGGAACAAAAAAATTACAGTTCACAAAATGAGGGACAAGACAGAAACAAGCACAGGGACTAGGCTCCACATATAATGGAATCTCTACCACTCCTAAATTTCATTTAGACTAAGTATTGTCACATGCTTTTATATCCATTCATGATGGTTTAAGCCTGGATCTTTACGAAGCTTCCTTAGGGTTATATATATATATGTGTGTGTGTGTGTGTGTGTGTGTGTGTGTGTGTGTGTGTGTGTGTGTGTGTGTGTATTTATTTATTTATGATATCTTATGATATCTATCTATCTATTTTTGATATCCTATGTGACATTATATTAGGCTGTTTCTTTCAGTAAGCTTTTGTCATGTGTTTTAATATTTTGTTTCCCCACTCCAACAAACCCTGACAAAACTGTGTTAGGACTGTCTGGTTATTTTGAGGTGTGGCATTTGTCAGCATGCCTGCTGCCTACCTGAGATTGTCTTTTTAAAACTATTCACAGCCTTGCTCAGTGGGATGTTTACATCTTTTTCCCCATTTTTTTTCCAAGAGCAAGTATAGGCAATAAGTTTAGTCAAGATATTCTTTGGACTTTTCCACACTTAAAAAAAAATCAAAAGAGCAATAAAACTGTAATTTTCATTCAAGCATTCATTTTGAGGATATCTGATTCTATATTCCTTTTTGTTAGTGCACTACCAAAAAAGTTTCCACTAAGGCAACTGCATTGTTTCTACAACAAATGGAGGTAAAGTTTTTTTAAAGCAAGTTATTGTTTTAGGGACAATATTTGCTAAATGACAAAACACTAAAACCCAATGATAATGTATAAGAAATTTGTAACTGAAGTGCAAGCTTTCAGTAATGAAGGACCAAAATTTTAGACAATTTTACAAATTAAAATTACAGGCACTTCCACCTTAGAATGTGAAATAAAAAACATGCAAAAGTGAATAAAGACTTCTGACTTGAGTGGGTTTTAGCATAATCATCAGGTATAAAAACTGCAGGCTTCTAAAACTAATAATGCAGGTAAATTTAAGAATATTTACACGGCAGCAGGTCACAGGTTAGAAGTTATAATACCCTGCAAGCTCCATTTCATACTTATTTCAAACAATATTTTGGTTGACAAAGAAACCCACACTAATATAATTGTGTGCACATTTGCACTTGAGACACTTTCAAAGAATGAGGTGATTCTCCTTCTGCTAAATAATTACACAGGATATGCATGGTAACTAAGTCTCTAACTTTGAAATTTCAGTTGTGTTAAAAATAAGATGAGGCAAATCTAGAGGAGGGTTGCTGTTTTGTTTTAGTGTTTCTTTTTACCATTTTTTGGCACTTTGGGTTGTGTTGGGTTTTGGGGGTTTTTTTGGTGTTTTGGGGGTTTTTTTGTATTGCATCTAATGTCAATTTAATGGATAGATGATCATTAATACTGAAGTTTCTATATATCTCTGTGAATTCCCTACCTGTTCAGCAGAAACATCTTGACATTTTAGGCTTTAAATCAAGCTTTAAGAGGAACTTACATAAAGGAAATGTAGCACCTTTCAAGCTCATCTGTCTCTGAAGAATTGCCACCACAAAAGAAAGTGCTAGTGCAGGAAACAGGCTGAAATGTTGCAAAACTGATAACTGAAAATAGTAGATGTTTGAATAAACACCATTGTTTCAGTTAGTACAGATGAAGTAAGCTGTGCAGCATATTGAAAAAGACATTGTATTAGTTTTTCTGTGGCCA
>VXBA01002330.1:9081-35397 GCA_013399895.1 Serilophus lunatus | reverse complement strand
GAGGAGCGGAGCGGGTGCGGGAGGAGCGGGGCGGTGCGGGAGGAGCAGAGGAGGTGCGGGAGGAGCGGGGCTGTGTGGGGGCCGCGGTCGCTGCAGCGCTGCCGCACAGCCGTGGCAGGGCGCGGGACCGGGACAGCACCCAGAGCACAGCTCAGCACGCGCAGCACGCACAACACACAGAGCGCAGCACGCACAACACAGCACACAGAGCGCAACACACAGAGCACAACACACAGAGCGCAGCACAGCACACACGACACATTGCACACACAGCGCAGCACAGCGCGGGCACAGCTTTTCAGAAGGACAGGGTTACTCTTATTTGCGAGCAGCCCCATAGTGAGAGTGTGGAGTGGCTCTGTACAGCTCGGAAGAAGCAGCCAAGGGGAGGCTCTGCTGGGCCTGGACACTGGGTGCCGGGGCAGCACAGGGGAGGGTTGTCACTAAGGGGGAGTTGAAGGCCTTACAGGAGAGGCTGTAACAGGAGGTGTCTGGGAGTTGGTGCCTGGTTCTATCCCTAAGGGAGGTGGTCTGCAAAGGGAACTGAAGAGGAATGGGCAGTTCCACTCAGGATACTGGTGGCAGAAGGGGCTCTGGTTAAAGGACCCTTTGTTTGTCAACTCTGGTTCTCGAGACTTTGAGCATCCCTCACTTTGTATCTCTTGCTTGCTGTGCACTTGCTGTAGTGAATTTTATGTTTAGAAGAATCCTGAGTTCAGTTCAGGTTCAATCAGGGGAAACTAATGCCAATAATGTTGGAACTCCACATCCTTACTTGTACTGATGGATAACATCTTGTAATTTGATAGTTCTCAGGGAAAAGTGAATAAGCATTTTCCCTGTATTGGATAGGGCCAAGGTTCATGACAAGTGTAGAT
Source organism: Serilophus lunatus (assembly GCA_013399895.1). Classification (NCBI taxonomy): domain Eukaryota; kingdom Metazoa; phylum Chordata; class Aves; order Passeriformes; family Eurylaimidae; genus Serilophus; species Serilophus lunatus. Next base: position 34,519 of record VXBA01002330.1, on the reverse strand, counting down.
GTCTGTTGTGAGGTGTACAGAGAAGTCTGGATGATGCAACCTCTCTACTTTGTTTTTCTTCCAGGCTTCTCTGTGGACAAAACTGTGGCTTTTATCCATTGTAGGTACATTGACTAATAGTGTTTTCCTTTCTTGTGAGACCATGTTTTATTCATTACCTTTAATGATGATCTTCTGGTAGCAGATAGGAAACAGGAGCCTTCAGTTCTTTTGTGCGATAGTCTGTGAGCAAATTCTGCAAAATGGAGAGGGGGCATAAGGAAATTGTATTAAGACTGTACAGGAGAAAGAGGAGTTTGAGTGGAGGCATGGCTGAAGAGAAATATAGATAGGAACTCACTGATATTTAACCAGCTTTCCCCCTTCCTCCCTTCCTTTTAACTTGCAGATATCCTTGATTTGCAGAAGGCATCTCAGAATGTTGTGTCGAGCTGCTCTGGGCCCTGTCCGTTCCCCTGGATGGTGCTTTGTGTTGTCTCCACGTGCCATGGCAGCCATTTCCCCTTCATGTATGTATGAGATCCAGCACGCCTTTCTGATGCTGCTGCTCACTGTGTCCAGGCATGTTTGTGCCCTTTGCTGTGGTGAAAATCATCTCATTAACATCATTCAGAACTGCTGAAGTTGAACTGCGGTTGAAGCTCTACTTCTTTAATGTTACTTGCTCCCCTAACTCAGTAATATTCAGCTGCGTGTCTGAGTTTGTGTGCTTTTCATTTTGACATGCATTTCAAGCAAAAAAAAAAGAGTTGTGAAAGTACTGCTACTGTAAAAATTCTTTACTTCAACCTCATACATGCCTGGAAAACAAGATCTGATTATGTTTGCTCCCCTGTCTGCATTTTCAGCTCACAGATACCTTGAGTAAAGCAAGGTGCAAAGCTCAAATTTATATGGATTAGATAAAAGTGGAAAGATCTGTAGAATGTAGAAGAAACCTGAGTGTAAATACATACACGCCCTGCAAATAGTTCTTTTCTGAAAATCTAATCTGAGAGACCTTTTCAGTGTCTAGTTGATGAGTGGTCTGAAAAAGAAAAAGCAAGGATAGATAGACTCTATTAGATCAGGAGATTAGCTGTTTCCCATTGCATGTAAGATTGAGTTCCCATTGGTCTCTGTGGGAACAGTTGTCTTTTATTAATAATTATATGAATTAAATGTTGAAATCTTGAAAATGCTAAACTTACTTTTTACGAGCTACAGCTCTGTTGACTTCTGTATTTGCAATATTTCTAAATATTTTCCAAAGTGAATAATTTTTACAATATTAACTAGAAGAAGTTTATTCCTAAATATTGACAGTGTCCAACAGTGGAGCAACTCTTGTTACTTCATCAGTTGTAAAGCTGGAGTGATCGTTTATTGCAGGGTTTTTTTTGTCCTCCACTGTTTTCTGTTTGTTCTCCACTGTTGTTTTTTGTTCTGTTCAGGTCATGTGTATTTTGAAATTCTGCTGCTTTACTCCTGAGAAACAAGCCTCATGCAGGTTGCTTAAAAGGATCTGCAGCACCAAATACTTAAGTACGTTTCAGGTTTCCCCTTCTTTGTGAAGGAAGTGAAGTGAAGGAAGTGAAGCTGTTGGCAAGGTCTAGGATATAAAAACTGTCAGGCTTATAAACCCATTTGTCCAACAGTTCCTCCCTTATTGCATATGGAGCAAGTTAATGGGCTTGTATCACCAGAAATGTTTGGCATGTGTAAGGTGGGAGGTGATTTCACATCTCAGTCTGGTGTAAAATAACTAAAAAAGGTTAATGGAGCCATAGAGCAAGATTGGCAATTAGGACTTTAGCGGAGATGAATTAAGTTCTCTGCTTATTCTAAAACTGTTGTCTTTTTCCTTCTTTTTCTGAAAAAAATAAATGATTTCTTTTCAGATACTGGTTATCCCTCAGCATCTGCCTTCTTAGAACCTTCTAAACCCTGAAACTCTAGCCAAGAGAATGGGAAAAAAAATTGGTTTTGCTCCTTTCTAGCTATAGTATGTAGGATAGGCAAATACTGAATAGGAAGGCATAATACTGGAAAGAACAGTTAAACTGGACCCTTTCACCCAGTCTTTTGTAGACTTTATTTACATTAATGAGTATTCCCTGGTGAAAATGAGAGGCAAATAAAATCCCTTACAACATTCCATTTCCTACTTTTATTTGTGTGACATGGTAGTGCAGCCTTCACCTATGATTAATCATGTAAGCTTTTTTCTGTCTCTATAATGAACAAAAGATGTATTTAATTAAAGCATTGTTAAATTACAGGTTTCTCCTTTGTGTAGCACAGTGTTTGTTCTTGTCTTTTCCCCGGAGAAGTAGCATCAAGAATCATCACTTTAGGTTTGAAATGAATGTATTTTGTATTGTAAAGCATCAAAATTAGAAATGAGATACTGAACATATGAAATAAAATTTGACAACTGACCATGGCACAGGATTCAGTTTACTGATTTGTGAAGAAGCCTCTACAGCTTCAGATGAGATATTGGTTAGGATTGACTGGAATAGAATAGTTCAGTTGTAAGTCATCCAGTCCCACTGCCTAACACTTCAGGGCTGCCCAAAAGCTAAAGCAACTCTTGAGACATTGTCCAGAGGCCTCCTGAACAGAGCCAGGTTTGGGGCACTGCCATGTATCCTGTTCCCAGGTTTGGACACCCTGCAGCTCTGAGCTCACATGTTCATCCCCCTTCAGCTGTCTCTACTTGAGCAATGTGCAAAAATACTTGACTTAGAGGTGTTGTAAAGCTATGTTTCTTTTCTTTCCTAACAGTAAAGCTTTTTGTGCTACTGTGGACAGGAAAACTCTCTAACTGTATCAAATGAGGCAGGGTGAAGGAGATTGTTTTTGAAACTAGTCCTTGTGATGTGAGCTGTGTGGCCTCTTTTACAGTGTCCTTCAATTCGGTCTTCCAGATTCCCAGAGTCAGAGCTCTGTGATGAATGGGATACTGCTTTCTATACCTTAGGGATTGTTAGTGCTGCTTAGATGGTACTGATTATCATTTTGTTCTGGTGAATTGAAAGCTATTGCTCAGTCCTAGTCACTGGGGAGTGTGTTGTGAGCTTTAAAGCCTTGGAAAGGGAGGAAATGTTACATGACTTCAAGGGCCTCAGGCCTGAATGAAACACTTAGAACTGCATTATTTTTCTTTCTTCACAGACCCCTCTTGCCATAACCAAAGACTGAGGAGTGAATCCATCCGTTGCTGGAGCAACATCCCCTTCCTCACGGTGCCGCTGAGCCGCGCCCACGGGAAGCCCTTTGCCCACCGCAGTGAGCTCAGGCACGCCAAGAGGATCGTGGTGAAGCTGGGCAGTGCTGTTGTGACCCGAGGGGATGAGTGTGGCTTGGCCCTTGGGAGGCTGGCCTCCATTGTAGAACAGGTATTCCCAGGACTGAACCTTTGTTATAACTTCAGATACTCAGTGATGGTGGAGTGGTACAGAGGATTGTAGTAAACCCTCATGGAGTAGTGATGGCCCTTTAAAGCAATGTGTTGGCCTTTGTCTTTCTCACCCTGCTGTAACTTAGGACATCGTTGTCTGAAGCTGTGGTGGGTTGACCCTGATCACCAGCTAAGCATCCACACAGAATCTTGTTTTCTGCCCCACCACCAGTGAGACCAGGAAGAAAATGTGAAGAGCAAAAGTAAGAAGACTCATGGGTTGAAATAAAACAGTTTAATAAGTGAAGGAGAGAGGGGGAAAAAACAAGTGATGCTAAAGCAGTTACTCACTGCCTTGCACAAGCATAACCCAGCTGATCCTTGAGTGGTGGCCACCTGGGAAGACAACTCTGCCTTTTTCTATTCTCCAGCCCCAGTTCCATTGCTGTGCATGGCATTACCTGGTTTGAAGTGTCTCTTTGGCCAGTCCAGGTCAGCCGTCCCAAATGTGTCCTCTGATTTCTGTGCCCAGCCCCTTGCCTGCTTGTTGGAATGGTACATAGTGGGAAAAGGAAAGCCTTGATGCTATCCAAATGCTACTCAGCATGGGGAAAAGAGAAGCTTTGATGCTGTGCAAGCACTATTTAGCATTAGGCAAAACCTTGGAATGTTATCAAAGCTGATTTAGAACTGAAATTTAAAACACAGTATCATACAGACCCCTATAAAGAAAGGTAACTGCAGCTGGGCCAGACCCAGAGGGAGATTTTTATGCAGTGGGTTAAACAGGACTGGGGCTTTAGTTGGCTCTGGTGGGAAGGTGGCACTAAAGTTTGTGAACTCTGTGCAAAGAGTCACCCTTTCTTGATTATTTGAGCATTCCTCCATGGAAAAGCTTGAAACCTCATTACTTGTAAGAAAAACTGATGGGATCAACTCGTGTATTTGTTCTTCAAAGTGAAATGGTTACTTTGGTGAGGATTGGACGTGTCCCACCTGAGAAGTAAAGTTAACATAATAAATAAAACTCACATAAGACATGTAGCTTTAGGGCTTTGAGAGTAATCTGGCCTAATACATGTAAGGAGGAAGTAATCAAAAACTATTCTATCAAGAGCTGGTCTCTTCACTTCTAGAATTCAAAGTTACTGTATAATGGCAGCTTTGGGAGTGGATGGTGAATGAGAAGGGTAGTGGAGGATACAGCTGCTACTTTACAATTTTTCATATCTTTCCTTATCTGTAGCAGTGGAGGTGGAGGGGTGAGGGATGTAGAAGCGTTACCATGTAATACGTATTCTGAAGATTCAAGCATGATTCTGTCATAAAAGCTGGTATTGTGAAAAAAAAAGGTTTAGTAGACACTATGGATGGCATGCAGTCCTTGGCATAGCTCTTAAGTGGGTAGGAGGGTGTGCAGCAGTATCTTAAAGGGTGGTTGCCTTGCTTTTTGCGTCCAGGGATAAAGCACAACACTTGTGTCAGCAGGAGCTGGTGAGCAGAAGGTTGTCTGTAACAGCCAGGACTGTGGTGCTGGCAGTGATCGTACACCAGACCCTGTTTCTCATTTTCTGTATTTACAGGTCTCAATGCTGCAGAACCAGGGCCGAGAGATGATGATTGTCACCAGTGGTGCTGTAGCCTTTGGGAAGCAGCGGTTGCGACATGAGATTTTGCTTTCTCAGAGTGTGAGGCAAGCGCTTCATTCAGGCCAGAGTCAGCTGAAAGATATGGTGAGAGACAGCTGGGACTTGTGCTTTTCCATAAACCTTGAGCAATACCTGCTCCAGTCACTGCCTGACAGCTGCTACTTTTCTTTGTAGGCTATTCCAGTGTTGGAGGCCCGAGCCTGTGCAGCAGCTGGCCAGAGTGGACTTATGGCTCTGTACGAGGCCATGTTTACACAGTACAGCATCTGTGCAGCTCAGGTAAGGCATTTCTTCCTTCCTAGACTGACTTGCTACTTTTGGGGCTTATTATTGTTGTATAAACAGTTGATTATACAGGAGTGCCTTGCTAAGTATTTCTGAAATGGAGTTAACCATTGTCAATATAAAACAAATAAGCTTTTTTCTTCTGGAGTTCTACTGTGTCCTGCTCTTGTATAGCAGAGAGGGTCTGTTAGTGTCTCTTCACAAAACTGAAGTTGGTGATGCAAAGTGAGGGTTTAAAAATCACAAGTGACTGAACTGCCACACATTATGTAAAGCTAGTGGAAGTGCATATCCACACTTCAGAACTTGCTGCCCATCTGCTCCTCGAGCCTTTCCTGGGTGTGGGTGGTGATATCCCTAGCCTGGGTCTTATACTGGAGGCTGCAGCTGTATCAATTGAACTACTCTTAAACAGGCTTTTCTTCCCTGAAATACTCTTGAGAATACAGAATTGCATTACCTGTAAGGCTGTATTTGTTTAGATACTTTTAATGTGTTTAGGAGCCTAGTATGAAGTCTTTCTTAGAGGAACTTTTTCCAGTAATATGGCAGAGCTGATATGGCTAAAATGTTTACAGTATAGCTAAAAATCACTATAGATCATGCTGGATTAGAATCTTATTCGAGTCTCCACTGTTGTATCTTTCCTTTGACAACTATCTTTCCTTTTGAGAATTCATTCTCCCTGCCATAAAGGTCAAAGCACACATGAATTCTAATTGCTATTGTAACATTTGTGTGCTGGAGTTGTTTGCTTAGTTCTCAAATATCCAGTTACAGACTAAAAATGATAATAATAAAAAATCTCTCCAGAGTCGACACTGAGGATGGTGTCTGTGTGCAGGAGGCTTTAATACTGAGATTCTTTCAGAAAAGCAAGTGAGTTCTAGTGAGCTGAAGAGAAGTCTTGAGTTAAAGAATCCCTTCTGCTCACTACAGGTAGGAACATAAAAAAGAAGAAAACCAGGAAAGGCAGTGTCTTGAGTAATCTATTGAATTGTTTAGGTGTTACTAGTTACTATCAGTATCTATGTTCTGGTTATGATGTTTTTTCCAAGTTCACTTCTGGAGCATGTAAACTATCAGCTTGAGGAAAGCCATTTGGCTTGTAGAAAGGCCACAGTGAGAGTGAAGGCATGTAAGTCTGATAATGTTGTGGAAATAATGTTTCTCACTTGTATTCCGTATCCTTTAAATGTGGCTTGTGTTTCTTTATTGACCCAAAAGGTATGACTGCTCTGTTATGCCATGTTCATACATAAATTTAAGGTCTCAGGAAAGGTGGTAGGCTAAGTATTTTTTTTCTTCCTTTTAGATTTTAGTCACCAACTTGGATTTCCATGATGAACAGAAGCGTCGAAACTTAAATGGAACATTACATGAGCTTTTAAGGATGAATATTGTCCCTATAATTAACACGAATGATGCTGTTGTTCCACCTCCAGAGCCAAACAGTGATCTGCAGGGGGTAAATGTGGGTAAAGTATTGCAAGGGGTGGCTCTTGCTTGCAGGTGGTACAGCTGTGATGTGTACTTGAGTAATGGCATAGCTGGGGACCTCTGAAGTCTAGAGCAGGGAGACACACATCCAGAATTAGTGTATGGACAGAGAGTACTGGAAAACTGTGCTGACTTCTCTGGTTCTGGCATGATACAGTGTTGTGGGGTGAAAGCAGGGCAGGTGGTGTCTGCTGTACCAAAACCAAGCATTTCCTAGTTTAGTTTTTCACTGAATAGTTGAAGTTGAAAGGGACTTGTGCAGGTCATGTAGTCCAATACTCCTGCTTAATGCAGGGTGAGTTAGTACCTCTTTCCCTGTCTCTGGGCACTGAGGTGGAGAATGCAGGGATTGATCCCACTGCTTTTTGTTTTGGTATCCCTGGAGAATGCAGGGATTGATCCCACTGCTTTTTGTTTTGGTATCCCTTTACTGCATTCCAAAAGCAGATGTGCTTTCACACAAAGAGCACCTTCCAAGTGGGTGTGAACAAAATAGCTCAGGAGGCCTTGTCAGTGTTAAGGTGACTTGCTTTTGGATGCTGCCACCAAACGTTTCTCAGGTCGTGCAGCACTCCAGTGCTGTTGATGTGCATGTGCTTTGCAGGTGATCAGTGTGAAGGACAACGACAGTCTGGCAGCACGGCTGGCTGTGGAAATGAGAACTGATCTCCTGATTGTTCTCTCAGACGTCGAAGGTGTGTGAGTAATTAATTTCTTTTTAGTGAAGTTTTACATTGGATTGTCAAACCAACCTCAGTCAGGGTTTTGCTGATGTCTTCAGCTCATCTGTTTTACAGGGACACTTGCAACGTACTCCATAAGGCCTGTACCCCCTGCTGATGTTGTGGCATAAGCCAAAGACTGACTGTTACACTGTTGAATGTGGAAGGGTGAGAGTGCCTGTGAACCTGAGACTTGTTCCAGAACCCAGAATGCCATATGTACTGTGGTTCTTCTGCCAGCTTCTGGAATGTTTTTGTAATATAATCAGAAGTACTCTGCAGGGTAAAGGCTGTCTCTAGAATCAGGAGTATAGACCAAATACTATTCTACAGTAATTTGTTTCTTCTGGCAGCAGGTTCTGTCTTTCAGTGAATTATTAGTACAAGTCTGGATCATTGCTTTCCAGATACCTGGATCTTCCAATCTTTTCCTGTCTCCCAGAGTTTTGGCTTACACTGCTGTCTTCTGAGTTATGCAGCTGTGACATCAGCCTGTTATGTATGGTGCCTTTTCTAGAGAGAGGAGGGTAGTGGGTGTAGTTTCACATCAGAGGAGACCACATTACCCAAGTCACACAGTCTTTTCATCTTGTCTAAATGAGTTTCTTTCAGTGGATACTGGACTTCAGCACATACTGTAGGCCCTGAGGAAGAAGGAGATGTCTTTCCATAAACGGTATCTTTTAACAGTTTCAACCAGGTTTCATGGTTGATTCTAGTTAAGTGACTGTCTGAGAACAGCTTGTAAAACGCATTAACACCCAGCACACTCATCCTGCAAGCTTATTCATTCAGTGTGACATCTTGTTTATGGAAAAGTGCGTGTCCTCTCCTTCCCAAGCTATCAAGGATGGACATTTGTGCTAATTCGTCATAGTAGTAATTTGTTCTCATAGAATTTTTGGGAGGTGTAGTGGTAGAGTCTAAGTTTAATGCGTTAGATAAACTAAGGTGTCATTCAACTCCAAACACAGTTAGATAAAATGATTTGATTTTAAAAAATATTAGTAAGAGTACATCTCTGTAGTATCGTGTTTCTTCTTAGGAAAATTCTGAATCCTCTTCACATGTTTCCGAATTGCCCAGTTTCCCACTGTACAACCCAAGAATATCATCTGAGGCTTTGGTGAGGAGGACTGTCCTTTGCCTTTTCAGTTGGGGGCTTCTGTATGTAAGACCTGGCTTTGAACATATAAAAGCTGTAAACTGTCTCTCTAACCCCATCCAAATGTCACTACCTCCCAGCTTGCATGCTGCTCTTCAGCATGTGGGTCTTTACTTTTCTTATTTGTTAGGTTTTCAATACACCTTCAATACTTCTTGAGTCTGCTTGTGAAGTGTTTTGTGCTGTCAATCCCACAAAAAGCAGGGTTCAGTGCAAGTTTTCGATCCTATAAAGTGGAAAGCAGCTTTTTAGCATCATGTTGGTTGGTATGGATTTTTTTTCTTTTTCCATGGGTGAGATTTGGACATGATACAAATCAATAATAGAATTTTATTATTTATTTCAGGACTTTTTGACAGCCCTCCAGGATCTGATGATGCAAAGCTCATTGACATATTCTACCCAGGAGACCAGCAGTCTGTAACCTTTGGAACCAAATCCCGAGTGGGAATGGGTGGCATGGAAGCCAAGGTAGAAAATATGGAACATCTGTTTCATTTTGGGGAAGGAAAAGGGAGCTGGGCAAGATGATTGTGTTTTGTGCTGCTGCTCAGATGGATTTTGGCAGGTTGCGGAACTGGGCAGGCAGGACCCTCTGAATTCAATACCAGGAAATGCTGAGTCCTGTGCCCAGGGAGGAACAGCTGCAGTCACTGGTATGGGCTGAGGAGGTGACTTCCTTGGAGGTAGGTTCAGTGGAGAGGACAGAGGGGACCTGGGAGACACCATATGCAATGTGAGCCAGCAATGTGCCCTCTAGGCAAGGCAGCCCAACAGCATCTTGAGTTGCATTAGAAAGGACACAGACAGCAGGAAATGATTGTTTCCATCTCCTCAACACTAATGAGACCACATCTGTAGAGTTGTGTCTGGTCCTGGGCACTGCAGTACAGGTGGGATGTGACCTGTGAGAGTGAAACCAACGGAGAGCCATGGATAGGACTAAAGAATTGGAGCATCTGTCACACTGACAGCTAGGACTGAGAGGGTTTGTTTCTAAATACCACAAGGGAGGGTATAGAGAAAATAGGAACAGATTCTTCTCAGCAGTATCCAGGGAACACACAAGATGCCATGGGCATAGACTGAAATACAGGTAACTAAACTGAAATGCAGGAACTTGACAGATTGCTGAAGCACTGGAGCAGGTTGTCAAGAGAGTCTGGATTGTCTTACATTCAAAGATGTCCAATATCTGACTCGATGGTGTCTTTAGTAATTTGCTCCAGTCGACCCTTCTTTGAGCAGGTGGTTGGAATATGTGATTTCTCGAGATCCTTTCCAACCTCAGTTATTTTTCTGAGTATCCTGGAATGGCATATGGGTTCCTTAGCTTTTCTCTTAGGTCGTTTTGAATTGAAAAGAGCAATTAATGAATTGTGTTCCAGTAGTCTGTAAAATGTAACATATGAAACTGTGTTAGCTGGTGTTTTAGATTAAAATAAGAGTCAGTCCTCAGTGCTTTCTTATGTGATAATCCAAAAACTTTGGGAATCCCTGTCACTTAAATCTGATCTGGTACGTCCATTTTCTCCTTTCTGAGTTTGTACATGTACTGTTTGCTTCTGAAGGATGTATTGGTGGAGACCAAGATACTTTAGTTTTTGAATGCAAGATTAGTGGAGGTGGGAAGGCTGATGGTTTTTACTGCTGTCAGTAAAAACAGTCGTGTGCTCTCAGTGTTCATTGCTGTGAGAACATGGACAGGGGAGTGGTGTGGGACTTCAGCTTGTGTCTCTGGTGAGGCTGAGATGTGTTACCGTGGTATTCATTGCTGCAGGTTTCCAAAGGACACATCTAGAAAGTTGTCTGTAACAACTGAAGTGGATTTTGACTAAGCAAGAAAAGAACAAAGTAAAATTCTTCACCTCTTACACTATCGTTTATTTCCTTTTCTGAAGGTTCAGATAAGGCACACTTCAGTATCGTGCTATGGAATGGAAGGTGGCAAAAGGAGGAGGCATTTCTACTATGCCTCAACTATGGGATGTGCAGAGCTTATTCAGAAACTGCTTTCCCTTATCTGGCTTTTAGAATGGTTTAAATGGTTCCAGGTATTGAAGAAAAAGGTGCCAGGGTCAGAAAGTACTTTCATAGTAAAAGTAATAATCTGTTGGAGTTGCTTGCTGTCTTTTAGTCTGAGTTAATAATAGAGGCAAATCTCCTTACAGGTGTTGTAACAAATATTTGTTCCAGTTCAGGACCTGGCACTGGGCCTTGTTGAACTCACCCCCATTGGCCTCAGCCTGTGGATCCAGTCTGTCTTACATAGCTTCACCGAAGGTTTATAAGCAATGACAATAGCTCTACATCTTAATCAGACCACTGGGGAGTGCTTAGACTGGTCAGACTTCAAGGGAGTAATGCAAACAGCTAATGGTATTGAATAATATTTTAAAACTATGTAATGATGTCTGGCATCTGAGCAAGAATAGTGCTCCACAGTACAGGTAATACCATATGGTCACTTAAAGTGGGTTAGACTAATCCATGATAGCTAATCAATATACAAAAAATGGCAACAGAATATTTGCAAAAAAAGAAAATTGGGTTTCTTTGAATAGCATTAGGAATTTTCAGCATGAGGCAACAGTGACAAAGAACATGACCAATGTGCCCTTGCAGAAGTCTTGAAAAAAGCAGTGTGTTAGAAAAATTTGAAATACGGCCATGAAGGGGCAGCTGGTTAAGGAAGGAAAGGCAAAGTGCAAATACATGATCTCGTTCAATGTTGTATTATGGAAATTCCTCAAGTGTGTTGAATGCTCTTTGAAAGCACAAATGATCAATCTGGAAATCAGAGTGGGCCAAGAAGTTTTGTTGAGAGTGGTGACTCAAATGACAAGTGAATTTCTTGGAACTGGCTCTATCCTTTGCTGTAGGTGAAAGCAGCTCTGTGGGCCCTCCAAGGAGGCACCTCTGTAGTGATTGCAAATGGAACCCACCCAAAGATCTCAGGTCATGTCATCACAGATATTGTGGAAGGGAAAAAAGTTGGAACGTTTTTTTCAGAGGTAAAACCCGCAGGTGAGTGCAGAGACAATGTGTACATTGAGACTTGGAGAGATTTCCTGAAAAATTAGAGTTAAAATTTGTCTAGACCTGTACAGTAACTTGGAAACCATGCTGTCCTTGAAAAATTGATTTTGAAAGGCATTTTATAGAGTAAGGATAGAAAATGTTGAGTTCCCTGCTCTTGTACCCCCAAGCTGATAAGGGACTGCATTAGACTTGTATTTGAAGAATGCAATTATTAGAATTTTTGCCATTTATAGTCTTAGCAGTTATCCTCAAGTATCCATGTTTTTAGCATGAAAATATGACATAGAATGGGCTGCTGAAGTAGTGGGACATTCAGGTTTATTTCTTGCCTCTGACACAGTGTCTCTGTGATGATTCTTTATGTAGGGACCACAGCTGTGCAGTTCTGTTGGGTACAGAGTTTTCTGGTTTAGCATGTAACATTTTTCTTGAATTTGTCTGTTTAAGACTCTATACCTGCTTTCCTGCTCTGAGCAAGGGATGGTAAGACAGAAGGCCTAGAGTTCACTTCTGTATATGATGTTTACTGTGTCTGCATATGCTGTTTACTGTGGCTGCATGGCATGTTTTTGGATGTTTTGCAGGCCCTACAGTAGAACAGCAGGCTGAGATGGCTCGAGCTGGTGGCAGGACCCTGGCAGCTCTACAGCCTGAGCAGGTACCCAATATGGTGCCTACTTGTTACAGACTGTGCATGTGTGGCAAGTTTTGCAACACGTATGGGTCCTTTGGGACAAGAATCTATTTGTGTGCCAGATCCATCATTTGAATTGTAGCATGCTTAGAGATGAGAAAATCAAAAAGATAATGTACCTTGGGGCTGTGAAATAAAATGTGCTTTCATGTGAGTTTTATAAAATTTCTGATAGCATTAAATAGCACAGAAAAATGAATCGTGGTCAGAGCTGCTGAAGAAGTGACTGGAATACCTTTCTTCATTCACTCCTGTGTGGAGTTTAGCATTCAGCGTGTATGCAAAAGCAGAGCTGTAGGCAGTTACTGCTCTGCAGCTGGGTGGGCAGATGTGGCACATGGTGCTCTTAAAGGAAGAATATGTGAGTTCAGTGAAGAAGGATGGGCACAGAAAGCAAGATAATAAAAAGCAAAGGTTGAAGCAGCATTCTGCTTTATATTTCAATATGATGCAGGCTGGAGAAATCAGCTGGCCAAGTATTGGGAGAGTTGACAGTGAGAGGATGTGTCAGCGTAAATGAACTGTAGGGCCCACATGCCTGAGACTTGGGGTGAGAAGTCAGTTTGGAAACCCTTTTCCCTTTCAGAGAGCAGAGATTATTTATCGTCTTGCTGACTTACTAACTGACCAGAGAGAAGAAATTCTTTTGGCCAACAAAAAGGACTTAGAAGAGGCTGAAAATAAAGGTAATATTTCAAATCCTTCTGTAGTAATAATATTATCTTGAACCTCTCTGGGCCTCAAGACAAATGAGCAGGAGTAGAATCTTCTGTCACCTGGGTTGGGTACAATGGCTGACCTGAACTAGTGAACCCAGGGCTCTGAGAGCTGGTCAGTGCAAAGAGCTCAGCTTCCTTCACTGGTGCCTTCATCAGAGAAGATACCGAGGCCTTGCAAAATACCAAACAGTGTATTATAAAAAAGAGATAATAGAACAATTATTATCTCTGTTACTCTCATGCACACAGAAGGTATTTTATGGGCTGGTTAAGGTGGCGTTTGGCTCCTGAGGGAAAGGCTCTCACCTCTAAACTTAAATTGATATTCTCTAAAGAGAGAACCATGTCCCCTTCTGGTAAAGGAAGGTTCTCTGTAGGTGGCTTGGATTAAACCCATTCTTCTGTGTTAGATGGATGCATTCATTTAGAAGCTGGAATTGAGACGTGTACATATTGTCATAGCAAATAGGTGAAAAGGACGCATTGTGAATTGTAATACTCTGTGGAAGATGCCAGGGAACCGTTTTTACTGCCCAGACTGTTTGAGACGCTGCTGGATTAATTTAGTGTCTGAACGTGCTCAGACTAGGAAATTCAGGCAGTTCTTGCCCAGTCTGACAGCAATACTGTGCATGTATCTCTGCTTTGGCATTTCTGTTTGTAAAATACAAATGTGAAATTACTGCCCAGACCTTCCAGAAACGCTGCAAGGGTCGAAATCTGTAAGAAATTCAGACCCGCAGCAGTACTTGAAATGGGACAAACCTTACCTTTGTGGGTGTTGCTGTTGCTTGATGTACGAAGCACTTAAACTGCACTAATTGAAAATATGGTGGGTGGAATGACTCATATTTGAGTGGTTTTGTTGTGTCTACTGGACTTCATGTGCTTTTTTCAACTCAGGGAGGTTACTTGCTGGGGTGTAGGAAATACCTGCATTTTCCTGAGGTTCAGCATTTGTTTAAGTTGCTTTGGCTTGACCCGAGGCAGACCAGTCTGTCCCCAACACAACCTTTTCTTTGTTTCAGGGAGGTTGGCCCTCCCTTTGCTGAAGCGGCTGAGCCTGTCCACATCGAAGCTGAACAGCCTGTCCATGGGGCTGCGCCAGATCGCCGCGTCCTCGCGCGACAGCGTGGGCCGCGCGCTGCGCCGCACGCGGGTGGCCAAGGCCCTGCTCCTGGAGCAGGTGACGGTGCCCATCGGGGTCCTCCTCGTGATCTTCGAGTCCCGGCCGGACTGCCTTCCGCAGGTAGGCAGCCGGGCAGGCTGCACTGCTGGGAGTTCTCTGTTGGGAGAAGGGTGAGGTGTGTTTTTGGGGGTTGGTTGGTTGTTTTCTTGGTTGGTTGCTTTTTTGGTTGGTTGCTTTTTGCAGGGGTGGGGGGAGGAGGGGAGGGAAGGGGGTTGATTCTTTTAAGCATGACATAGAGAAGGAATTGTTATCTTACATTCAAATGGTGCAGGTCGTGCATGTGTCTTAATGAATTATGTTCAGTGCTCAACTCACGGTTTCGGGGGCTCCTCCCAGCACGAACTTGTTTTCTCTGTCCATGCTGTACACAGCAGAACTGCAGGCTGGGATTAACCAGGAGCTGGCTAATACAGATGCTAGGAATTAACTGTAGTTGTTAGGAATACATGATTAAAAAATAAAAATTGAAAAAGGCTGAGCACAGAAAACACAGAATTTCGGGGCTTTGAGTGACCTGTTCTGTGCTGCTATGGCTTGTGCGCAGTGAATGTTGGCTTTCACCCAGTTCTAGGAGATGGCTGTGCAGAAGAATGGTGTTCTAAGTTCTTGAATACTGAAGTTGCTAGTAAAAATCTTTAGTGGTGTACTTTAAGTGAATGTCATTTGTCTTGTGTCTGGAATAGGACAGGTATCTTAAAGGTAAACGCCTTCCTCTGCAATGCTCTGTGGGATTATTGCTGTGAGTAAGCATGTTATAATGCATGAAAATATGAGTGCTGAACTAATGTTGCAGAGGCAGCCTCGATCATATTTTCTAATTCATCAAAGTCTACAACTTCCTTGGGAGAGGAAGAGGAGGGGCAAGCAGTGATCTCTGCTCTGTGGGGACGAGGGACAGGACCCCAGGGAATGGCCTGGAGTTGTGTCAGGGGAGGTTTAGGTTGGATATTAGAAAAAGGTTCTTCCCCCACACTTAGAGGAAGTGGTGTTTCTTTATGACTTCTGTTTTAGCCAGCATGATGAAAATGTTCTTCCTGCTCATAGGAAGAGCTTCTTAGCCCCTTTCTGCCAGAATGATTAGGGACAAGAGCTCTTGCTCCTAAAATTGTTTTCCTCGGAGTGATTGTCCACACAGCTACCTGATTCTTATCAAGCTCTGTGTCCAGGGTTTCTCTGACTTGTCCACTGTAGTCTCCCCCTGGCAATAGTACTCTGAAAACAAACTTTTCCTGAAACATTAACGTTTCACTTCTGAAGTTAAGTGTACTTTTACTTACTGTGATTTTTTTTGAGCCATAAAAGGGAAACTAGATTCATATTGAGTAAATGAACAGGACTAAAAATCCTGGTTTTATTTTGTGGGTGTTATTCCAACAGAAAAAACAGATTACATTTAGTTGGGCTTTTTTTCCTTTAATAAACTCCTTTGACAGGTGTCTGCTTTGGCCATAGCCAGTGGAAATGGCTTACTACTTAAAGGAGGGAAAGAGGCAGCACACAGCAACCAAATCCTTCATCACCTCACACAAGAAGCACTCTCCATTCATGGAGTCAAAGATGCAGTGCAGCTGGTAAGTGCCTAGAGTTCAGTCAACTATTCCTTTGCTCTGGTGTGTGTGAAAAGTATGGGCAAAACTTGAGAGTTCAAACTGTAAACTGTTTGTATTGCAACTACCACAGGTGAACACGAGAGAGGAAGTGGAAGATCTCTGTCGTTTGGATAAGCTGATAGATCTGATCATCCCCCGGGGCTCATCACAGCTGGTCAGGAACATCCAGAAAGCTGCCAAGGGAATCCCAGTGATGGGACACAGTGAAGGGATCTGCCACGTGTACGTGGACACGGATGCCAGCGTTGAGAAGGTCACACGAATAAGTAAGCTGTGAGAAGGTGGCTTGAACCTCAGGGTGTAGTTGAACTTTGTACTTGGAGTATGCAATGTAGTTAAGGTAATTTATCATGCATATGCTGTTCAAAATGTTTGTCATGAATGTTTTGTAACCAATTATCTACTCTTAAACCTCAGTCAGAGACTCAAAGTGTGAATATCCTGCTGCCTGTAATGCTCTGGAAACTCTCTTAATTCATCGGGACTTGCTGAGAACCCCATTGTTTGATCAGATCATAGACATGTTGAGAGTAGAACAGGTTAGTCACTCATACTTGTGTTTTGTTTTGTGGGTTTTGGGTTTTTTTGTAACACTTTAGAACCATTTGGTCTGGCTGGTGTAGCCCCATTGGAGTGTTATGCCATCATAAAACTAAGTGTTAAGACACCTGCCACCCACAGGTGTCTTTGTACTTTGAACTTAGGAAGAACTTTCCTTCTTCACACATCAAGTTTTTCTGTAGTTTTTCTGCAGCTTATTCAGGACAGCTACAGGCTGTTACTGGGATACGAATACTTCTTTTTATATAGCAAAAATAATTTTCTGCCTTAGAAGAGCATATGTGCACAAGCCAGATGCAAAGCCTTCTCTTCTTGAATCTATTCATTTAACTTCTTATCCAGGTGAATTCCGATCCTGTTTTTATCTTTTCTGAATTTGTTTCATCCGTGTGGTGTTTAAAATTTTTCTCTTGCATGCCCTTTTTTCACATCCATTTCCCCTCCTAGTATGTTAAAGGAACATCAAAAGGCCAGTATACTAATGAGTTGTCTAGACACAGGCAATAAAAATGAGAAATGAGTCCTGAGTTAGGAGCTTGTCAGGGGAGGCAGCTGACCTGGCATGTCAGCTATTGGACCCTGTTGCTAGTTCACCAATCTGCCAAGTTTCCCAAAGTATGGGGATATTTTTCTTACACTGCATGTTGTGGATTAGCTCCAGTCAGTGGCTAAGCACCATCCAGCTGCCTTCTTATTCTCTCCTGGCCCAAATGGGACAGGAGGAGAGAATTAGAGCAAAAGCAAGGAACCTTGTGGGTTTGATAAGTGAAGGAAAAAGGAAGAAGGAAGGGGATGAAGAAGAGGGGAAAAAACCAAACAAAAACACCCCCCCAAACAAAACAAAAACCCACCTGGCCCCCCAAACACCTGGAAGTGAGGGGAAGCTAATTACTTGTGGTCTGCCACAAGCAGACCAATGCCCATCTAGTCTCTGAGCAATGCCTACCTTCTTCAAAACCTCCTCTCCTCAGTTTGTACTGCTGTGCACGACATCATCTGGCCTGGAATATGGCTTTGGTCAGTCCTGGTCAGCTCTCATGGCTGTGTCCCCTCCCAGCTTCCTGCATATTCTCAAACCTTCTTGCTATTGGGGGACAGAGTGGGAGGGAAAAGAGAAAAATCCTTTATGCTGTGCAATCTCTGTTGAGGAACAGCCAAAGCACTCGTGTGTTTTTAATGCTGTTTTAGTCACAAATCCGAAGCACAGCACCACAGGGACCACTGTCCATCCTACACAGAGTACAAGAAGCCACCCTTTCTCCCGGAATGCTCTGGTATGGAATAGCACAAAACGTTTCTGGTCTTGCAGGTGAAGATTCACGCTGGCCCAAGGTTTGCATCTTATTTGACATTCAGCCCTTCAGAAGTGAAATCTCTGCGCACGGAGTATGGGGACCTGGAGTGCTGCATTGAGGTGGTGGACAGTGTTCAAGAGGCTGTTGAACATATCCACAAGTATGGAAGTTCTCACACGGATGTTATTATCACAGAGAATGGTTAGTGACCAGTCTCCTTCCTTAATCTGTTTTGGTTTGACTGCAAATTCCTGGTGATTAGTGTAACTAATTACATTGTAGTAGTTCTCTTGGGTCTGTGGCAGTTCAAAACCTAACTAGAGCTGTGCCAAGACTCTCCAACCAAACCAAGCCCAGAACTCCTGAGAATCAGCTGCAGTAAGGTCATGTTGATCTGCATCTGGCCAGTGTGTGTGAGTCAAGCAGGCTTCTGTTTCTCTACCTCCTGCTGAGCTTAAATGAGTGTCACTAAAAAGCATGTATTTGATACCATAACCCACTGCCATGGGACCTGATGCAGCACAGATTTGCAGGGACTGTACTGGAAACAGAGCTGATCTTGAATGTTTGTCTTGTCCCTAAGGGCAACTGACCTGTGGTTCACAGGCTTGCATGTGGTATTTCTGCATTGTGGTTCCCAAATATTAACCTGCGAGTTTAGGATTTTTCATTACCTGGAACAATTCCATGTTTGAGATTAATGGAAAGCTGACTCTGTAATTGAACTGTCTCAGTCTGACTGACAAATACAGTCTGGAGCAGCTGTTCTTTCTCCCCAGTCGTACAACTAAATCCCTCTTTAAAGGTTCTAGACTGGATGTATTTAGAATTAGACCTCTTTTTGCTTTCTTCAAATCTTTGCAAGCTTCTTTTAATGCCTGTGGTTGTGTTTACTTGATAAGAATACTGGGAATGAGCTATAAATGAGCATGGCTTAGCCCAGGCTGTGTATATAATGTCTGATAAGGTTGTGTATGAAAATTGTGTTGTTACATCTGCTCAGTGTTTTATGTTGTGTTTACTGGAGTACATGACCATTCTGTATGTAATGGATTTTATTTTTATTTTGCCAGAGCAAACAGCAGAGTTCTTCCTCCAGCATGTCGACAGCGCTTGTGTTTTCTGGAATGCCAGCACCCGGTTCTCTGACGGCTACAGGTTTGGGCTTGGTAAGAGAGAAAACATTGCAGGGATGTGGCTGCAGAATTTGCTGGTGTGTGTGAAAAGTGGGGCAGTATGAACACTGGAAGATAGAATTATTCCCTTATCTTACTGTATAATAAAAGGTATTCAGGAAAGGTACTGTATGAAAAGCTGAAGCCTAGACACACAAAGTTGGTTTGAACCCTTTGAAGTTCTATTCGATCAGAATAAAGCGTGCAGCATGCATATAGTGTTAGAACAATGCAACACAGGATGTGAAACTGGTGAACAGTTTTCCCTTTGCTTCTCTTTCCAATGATGCTGTAAAGAATGGCATGTTTTGGTCCTGCTGGGCAGACTAATCTGCTGTCCAGTGTGCCAGCCCTGAAGTGTTGAGGAATGAACTGCAGGAACCAAACTGAGTATCAGTTGCTTAAATAAACAGTTGCACCTACTGTGAATTGCCAAAGGCAAGGGAAACGTTCTCGCCTGAGGCAGAAAGTCGGAAGTCTCCACTGCAGACTGTTATTCTCTCAGCTGGAACGTTCAGTGTTCCATGTGATTACAAAATTCTAGTTAAGGTCTTACAGTATCTCCTCAGTGTGATAAAAAAGGACATAAGATCATAATACTGACTAATTTAGCTATCTTCTTTTTGTTTTAAAGGATTAAACCCTCAGGAAACAAATCTAACATTCATGTAAGAGATACCTCTCTCTCTTGCATCTTTCTTTCTGAAAGTCTCTGCAGAAGCCAGAAGTATAAATATTACAATTTGTAATGTAGAGGTAACTTCCTCTAACTTTTATGTCAGGTAAACTGAACTTCTGGCATTTGGAGAGGAGCAGAGAATGGCAGGTCACTGAAAGGCAGGTGGCTGTTGGACAAAAAAGATGCAAAACTGTTTAGTATGAAGTGAACATCAGCAAAGGATTAACTACCTTTATTTTGGGATTTCCTGCAGGTGCTGAAGTGGGAATTAGCACTTCTCGTATCCATGCACGTGGACCAGTGGGAATTGAAGGACTCTTAACTACGAAGTGGTTGCTGAGGGGGGACAATCATGTTGTTTCTGACTTCTCAGAGCATGGCAGCATGAAGTATCTTCATGAGAGCCTCCCTCTCCCTCAGAGAAATACCAGCTAAGAACATGGGAGTTGGGGGTAAAACCAGGCATATAATTATTTCCTAAAGATGTCCAGGCTTCAGGGCAATCTCTGGAGAAGGAGTCTGTTTTTCATCTTCAGGAGCATTGTCCTTGGTCATTGTGCGGTACTATTAATACAAAATGATCCCATTGATGAGGTTTCCGCCCCTCTGTCCCCCTTTCAGTTTCCTTAGTATCTGCAAACTGACCTCACTTCTAGAGACAGACTTTCTAAAATCATACAAGTAACATAAGAAAGGATTTTAGTATCTGCTGCGTTTTTTTATTCAAATGCTCCCTATAGCAAATATGCTTGGTGATGGAGCATAATTTTTTTAAGTCTTTTTTTTTATTCAAGTATCTGTTCTGGAGAACAGAGTCAATAGTTTTGCTTTTGAGGGTTTTTTCTTCAGTCTTATGATCATGGCAGTTCTTGAAAGCCAGAAGGCTTTATGCTTACTTTCTTTGTATTGATTACTCTTGAGATATGGGGACAGATGTTCCAAATGTATAGTCAGCTTTTGACCAAGAAACCTTTTATATCAAATTCTTTGTATTGTTGGCTATCGTAGATAAATAATTGTCTCCTACATTAATTTTGTTATTTATTTGTAGCAAAAGTTTATTTTCCTTTGGTTTTATATAAAACTTCACCTTCCACAACCCCTCCTTTGACAGCAGTTCTACTTCGATGATGGCTCTGTAAGAACACCTCCCCTGGGACATGACAGCCCTGCCGCAGGGCTGGTGGCCGGAGCCCCCCACAGGACGTGTCTCTCCAGCTCTTCCCGCCGGGCACAGGATGTGTCCCGCTGTGGGTGCGGCGCTGCCGGCAGGGCCCGGTGCCGTACGGCCCCACCTCTGCTGCCCGCTGCTCTCCACCGCTGCTCGGGACCCCGCGCTGCCACACCCCTTTCTGTGGTCACGGGGCCATCACGGCAGGGCTCGGGGTGCGTCTCCCTCCGTGCACATGCAGAGGGACCATGGGCAGGGCTGAGGCAAGGGACACGAGATGCCTCGTTAGCCATGGCTGGCTCCTGGTCACTGAAGGCGGCAGGGCAGGGCAACTGGGACTGGCAGCGGGGGTCGTGATGCAGACCCTGTCGCTTTGTCCTGCCAGTGTTGGTGTGCTCAGTCCTGGGGTCATGGACAGCTGGCTGTGGCACTGGGGCTCACCTGTCCCAGCTTGTGAGCAGTCACAGGGAAGGTGGCTTCAGACCCCTGTTCTCCTGAAGTAAAGATGAGGAATGGGTGCTCAGGGGAAAGGGCTGTGGAGAGAGGGAGCAAAGTTGGGAATTGCATAAAGGGATTTTAAATTGTAAGGGAGAGAGTTGTGCAGCAGCAGTCCCCTTGAGGCGGATCAAGGGAGCAGGTTAGTACTCAGCATCATGCCAGCATGTGTGTGTGCTGTGTACTTACACCATGTGTTCGTTGGGTCTTGATGTGTCATAGTTCCTAGTGATCAGTAGGCACCATAGTAGCCCTCCTGAGCATGAACACTTTGCCACATTGACATAGCGCCTGCCGAGCCTTTGCCGTGCAATTACAGCTTAAGCTGTGGATCTGTCTGGAATGTGTCATATTGATGTTTCTGCGCAGTTATCTCTTGTGGTGGTGAGCCAGTTGGTGCCTGTACCTCCACTTTTGAGTGTTCTCTTTTGACAGAGTTGTCTGGAGTTGCATCCCCGTGTATATAACAGTCTTCTTTCTTAAAGCTCTGCTCCATCTTTCTGGTTTTGATGGCAGATTTCTCTCGCAAGCTGCAGCGGTCAACTCTTTTCTGGAGCTGCTCTAGAGCACCTCCACTATCAGGCTTCTCTGCTGATGCCATCTTCCTTAAAGGAGTCATTCTCTCTCATGGTCTCCTTGCATCTCAGTTACGTTTCTTGTGGTGTTGATCTGTGTGTCATGGTGGGAGCTGCCCTGCACAGGAGTGTAGCTATACCAAAGCCAGGGGTTAGCACAGCTGTAGTGTGTTGTGCTAATGCATTGATCTGCCCAGATTCTTTTGGCAAAAACTATACAGTTCGTGTCTGGGCTGTAGACAGTTGGTATAGATATGTTCATTGTGTTTTGTGGGTGCCAGAGGCTGGACTCTGGCCTTCATGGAGCAACAGTCTGTGGGGTAGTGGAGTGGGTAGAATCTTGAATGTGCCTTACCTGGACAGGTGGCACTCAGATACCTGCATTCTTGTTCTTTTAGCTGTGAAAAGGAAAACCTTGTGTTTTCTTAAGCTGATGGTAAGCAGGTGATGCACATGGCCTTGGAGGGGTGAAGCTGCATGCTAACAAGCTCTTCCAGGAAGGTGATGGGGTTTTTGGCCAGGTTGGTGTCTAAGAGCAAAGTATCCTGCAACACCTCAGTGAAGTGTTTCTCTTTGACTTATCAAGTCTTTGGAATTAATGAACATTTGAGGTGACCTGGGAAGTGGGAAGGAGGAGCATGAGACCAGTGACTCCTCACAAGGGCAACAGTAGTTTTCTCTTAGTGTGTTAGGTACCACAAGTGATGATGGCTGCAGCACCCAACATCAGAACTGGTGTGGAGCAGGTGAGCATAAGGCCACAAAGCTTTTGAGAAGCATTTGTTGGGGAAGAGGTTGGTGTCTCTCAATGTGATGTTTATTGCTGGCACTGTTTTTTTTGCAGAGAGTGAAGAGGAACCTGGTGTCTGCAGGGATATCCCTCAGCTGGTGTAGCTTCTGTTGAGGATGGCTTCTGACCCCCAGCCCTATGAAAGCTCAGTGAAGGGACCAGGAACCACTGCTCCACAAGTGTGTATTTTTCACTCTAGTTAGAGACTTTTGAAAACAGAACTCTGTCTTATTCAAAGTGGTTGTATTTTAGGAACTTTCCATCAGAGTGTATCTCCAGAGCTGATTGTAATTGGCAGGAAAAGTTCCAGCAACAAGTGACAATAGTGAGGAAAGGGCAGCTCTTTAGCATTCCATCATCCTCTGCTTGCTTCAGACCACAAGAAGACACCAACCAGGAGAAACCACATGGAGAAATATTTATTGATCAAAGAATATTAAAAGCCTCACTTTGGCCCCAGAAACAATGACGAAAATGTCATTCCTGGTGGTTATCAGTATAAGGAAGCTCCTGGTTTATGTCCAAGCAGGGGCAGGTGTGCATGTGCCCCATAGGGTCAATGCAGACAAATCACCATTGTGAGCTACTTCAGCAGTGGCATTTAATGCCTTTGGCCAGGCCAGTGACCATCTCCATGTCCTGTACAGAAGGGCTTCATGGTCACCACGACCCCTCAGTGATCTTACAGAAGAATCCCCCTCTTGATTTGTTGTAAACGGTAGAATTCTCATGAGTTCATTTCTCATGCTGCTCTTATCAGCACTCAGTTTTGAGCAATAACAGCACCGAGGGAGTGACACAGTGACAGAGTGACTCTACACTCCATAAGCTAAATACTTCACCCTTGATTTCATTCCCTCCTCTGCAAGAAGCAGGACATGGCAGGGTGTGTAAGGTTTGGCCACTCAGTTACCAGTGGGTGGGCCTGCAATGGGATGGTCTGAAAAGCTGGTGGAAGCTTTATATTTGAGATGCTTTTCAAAAAGCTGTAAAAGCCATACCCTGTTCTCCCCACACTGCATCAGTCTAAATCAGTCCCAGCAAATTCCATAGGCAGGTGCTGGTCGGTCTCCTCAGCAAGGGATGGGCGTGCGGGTGCCTCGCAACCACTGACTGTCCTGTTTGAGGAGGTTTGGAGTGCCAGAGAGGTTTTAGAGGGTGCTGGGAGGGGCTTAGGGGTGCTAATGGTATTTTGATGGGTGCTCGGGAGGTTTGAGAGTGGTTTGAACATCTAATGCCCTAACCCTAACCCTCCTCCTGCATGTGTGTGTAATTCCTACTGATGTTACTGAGGCTTACGTAGAGACAGGAAGTACATCTCCAGATGACCAGATTTTCATAAGTATTCAAAAAACTGATTCAGTTCAGACACTGTGGCTTTACAGTCTACATGTAAAACCACACATTTGATAAGTGGAAGTAAAACCTCATGGAATGACTGTTACGAACAGAAATGTTGGAACACTGTAAATGAAGATGATACACAAGAGAACGACAGCACTAAAGTATGTTCTTGCAGTATACTTCTCAAAATACTGTGAGAAGTAATGATTTGGACAACAGTTGCACCAGTCCATGTAAATATTACCCACCAATCTCTGTGCTCCTGCACTTTGCATTTATTTTCATCTTCAGCCTACAAACATCTCACTTGTGTCTGCAAAGCAATCCATGAACTGGGGCATTCACAAACTTCTAATGGCTTTTTGCCCTTTAGATATGAAAACCTCACAAGGAATACTGACACGTGCACCACGCTTCACGGAACAGATTTCAGAAAGGTTGGCAGGTTCTCCCTCACAGATGACATGTAGGCGAAGTAACCACAAATAAAGCTCCAGAGTAGGATTTACTACTGCTATTTAAAACAGAGAAAACCCGCATTGGTAGAAGTCCCTCAACAGTGCCTTGGGTCCCCAGCTGTTCAGAAGAACATGCAGGAAGGAAGGACACACTACAGCAGTCACTGAACTGTGTGAGTGAACAGCATGTATGCAAAGCTTCTGGGTAAATACAGAATGAGAATTGTTTTAAAAGGCTGTTACATATACCACAAAAAGGTGCAGACAGGCCTCCTATGACAGCAGTTGTTCTTTCTGAACAGTACCCACAGAACACTGGAATTTCTGTCATCTGGGCAAACAATCACACAACCAAGGAGCAAGAAGTCTCCTCACAACAGAAATTCACTTCTTTTCTGCCTGCTTTCTAAAGATAAGCACATCAGGGATTCCACTGCAAAGTTAAAGGGATTAGGAGAAGTATTAGTGCCAAACTGAAGCTTAATAGTGAGAGAAACCTTGAACCTGAATACAGAGACTTAAAGCCACAAATAAATCATTTGCAAAGATAAAGCCTCAGAATTGACTGAAGAAAACAAACCTGGACTACCCCCCCCCAAACAAAACGGGGTTCCAACATGCTGGGATTTCCCTCAACTGGGACTTCAAAACCCAGACTCCCAAAAACTGGGTCTCCAAAATTCCTCTCTCCAAATTGGGAACCCTCCCCAACTCCCTCCCTTAGTGAGTGTAACACCCGGATTTTGGGGGGTCCTCCACCCCTCCCTCCTGGCAGGCCCTGGGATGCGATGGTGGCTCCACAGGCGGGTCAGGACGTGCTGGTGATGGATTGACGGGCTGCTTGACCTGGGCATCCTCAAACAGCTGGTGACCCCCCACGACCTTCCCCCAAAACCCTCCATAACCCCCTGAAACCATCCCAAAACACCTCTAAA
>VXBA01002328.1:140741-151570 GCA_013399895.1 Serilophus lunatus | reverse complement strand
AGTTCCCTTAAACTGTTATCTTTGGTTGAGCTCCAGACGAATAAACTGTTTCCCTGTTGTTCAAAATTCTGTTCAGTCTTCTCGTCACTGTCGAGCTTGCCCTTAGTTAAAACAGTGGTGCTTAAACCACCATAGGTATCCAGGAAACTTTGTGTAACCTGTTTTCTTTTGATTCCTTCCCATTTTTCTCTTCTGGAGAGAATTAGGGGAGGATACTGAGTTAAGCTGGGGAGGGGAGTGGCGAGCTGGGATCACGGCAGTGGTGGAGTGGCAGCCACTCGGCCACGGTGGATGCTGGCCAGCCCCAGGTGACAGCAGCTTGTGGCCGGGCTGGGGAGCTGGTGGGTGTGCTGGGACCGTGCCGGGGTGCAGGGGAGGGAGGTGGTCCTGCGCGTGTGCCCGTCCCCGGTTGCCCAGACTGCAAAGCCCTGCAGCAGCAGTGCCGCTGGCAGGTCCTTGCCCATGTGGTCGATCCTGGGCACTGCCATTGCTGTGTGACACAGGAGGGTGGAAGGCAGGCAAGATGGACATCCCAGAGCTGTTTCTTACTGGACAGAGATGAAACTGTGTGGGGTGGGAGCAAGAGGGTATTAAAAGGATAGCATGTGTGGAGAAGGGGTCTCTCTATTTTTTTTCCTGCTAGGACAGCTCTCAGGAGCAGACTTGTGGTGCTGTGGAACCCAGCTGCTCCTGTAGAACAATTCATTTTCCCATCTCAGCCATGGTTTTATCTCCTGAGCCTCCTCCTGCCGTGTCCTGGGGGTTTCTGGATGTTTCACTGCATTTCTGGCTGCTCTGCATTTCCAGCAACTGCAGAGATTTTCTGAGGAGTTCTGATCTCAGTGATAATGAACCCGGCATTCCTGTTAACAGCCTGAATCCTTGTTACAGTTTTCAGCAGTTGTTTCATTTTAGGGCTTAGGGTATTTGGTCAACTGGGGTGGGACTTGGTTCCCTGGTTCTTGGGGGTCACTTGTGTGTGGGAGGCGTGGTTCCCTGGTGTGTGGGGTTCCTGGGTGTCGCGTGTTTGCGGTTGTGGTTTCACGTGTGTGTGAGGCATGGGTTTCTGCTGTTGTAAATATACATATGTGTGTGTGTGTGTGTGTGTGTGTATTTTTTATTATTATTATTATCCTTTTTTTTTGGTAATAAATCTTGTGCTCATCTCATGAGCCGTAATTCTGGTGGTTGCTAAATAATTCTGACCATCTCAAACTGAGGCAGTAACCCACTAAACTAAGGACAGAATTCCTCAGCAGGGGGTGGGGTGGAAGACTTCATTGTGTTTTGGCCTGGGAGTTAATGGTCCCTGATAGCAGCCAGATTCCTGCCCTAGGTATTGTGCAAGGGAGGGGGTGAAGTATGCCTGCCTTCCCTCTCCATCCCTCACTTGGGACAATGAAAAAACTTTGTGAGGCAACAGCTAGTCTTACTGGTTTTTTCGGCCGGAATCCTGGGAGAGTGCCCAGTGCTGCCTCGCTGGTGAGGTTTTCTCCCGACTGCTGCCTCGGGACCAGATTGTCTCTTGCTGTATCCTTTGCCTCACCGGCTCAGCTCCTGTGTCCAGGTGGAGACTGCAGCAGCCCCTGGAGGGAGAGAGAGGAGAGCCCTACCTGCACTGGTCCTCGCTTGAAGCCAACCTGTTTGCCTTTCCCTATCTCCTCTTCTTGTATCAGACAAGTGATTCGCCAACCTTGGCAGCAAAACTAAGGGAACTCTTGCACGTGTGGTGATCCCACAGGATCAGCCTGTTTCCCCCACAGCTGTGACCACACCAAGAAAAAATACACGGAGGAGACAAGGGAGATGGGGTTTATTGGAGTGATTTTTCTTGTTACTATTGTGTTACTGTTTGTTCCTTTTTAATATATTATATATATATATATGTAAATAATTGTTGCTTCCTTTGTCTACGTTTTTTTGACTGAAAGCCTCTTGATTTGAAGGGTTTAGTAAAGAGGAGGAGTTTTACTTTCCATTCCAGAAAGGTTCCCATCTTTCCTGGAAGATATTGTCCTAACTTGGGACAATAGTAACTTAGTATTAATTATGAGGATAATTCTGAAAAGTGGGTTACATTTCCTTTTTTTGCTCCTTGTCAGAATACCAAAAAGTTACAGAAGTCCTTGGGTTAGAGATATGAAAGATCTCTTATTTCAATATTCATCCCCTTCTCCTCCCAGGTGACAGTTCAAAAAACTGGATGGATTCCTCTTCTTTTCTCTAGAATCACCTACCAGTGGTGTTCTATGTTAGCAAGTCTGACATGGCAGCAGCAGGCAGCCATCACAATCTGTATCTCACCACCACCACACTGAGTTGAGAACAATAGGGTCTGATTTAACTATAAGGACATGATTGACTCTGAATTACACTAATGAACAGGGAACTAAGGAACATTTGCAGTTGGTTTTGTTGGCTGAAAGAAGATCCCTTGTAGCATCAATGAGCAATATCATCCTGTACTTCCAGCTCACTCAAATCAGTTTATTGACTAACTATGTAGCTGATTTTTCTAACAAGATTCTTTGCAAGTCATGGCATACAGAACATACTGCTCTAGGATTTATCGTGAGGACACTTTTGATTCAGTGAATCACTGTCTGAGTAATTATGGAGCATTCTAACAAGACTGGACCAAACCAAGAAAATACACTGAGCTACCGGTGAAGAAAAACCCCAACCAAACAACAAAAACCAGAGCTGCTGGTGTTCTTTAGATGTTTAGAAAAGCCTTAATGAGCACTTGCTGGTGCTGATCTTTTCAGAAGATGGCCGCAGCCATTTAAATAAATCATCAAACTGCCCAGGAAGGGTGGCTGAAAAGAGAACAGTTAGACAGCTGCAAGAGACAGGCCCTGGGAATTGGTAATGCATTAGACATGCACACATATGTGCTGTAGTTTCTGGTAAATGTGAAATGAAGGTTTAGGGCTGTGCTGCAATACCAGAATGAGCTTTTGCTTGTACTTACGGCTGAGAAGGGAACATTGACTCAATAAGCACACAATTGTGTTGTAAGAGTTATGTGCATGAAAGGAAGCAGTTGAAACAAGAAAATGCATACTCTTGGCCTGTGTCAGGCTGAAAGGCAGATGTTCAAAAGAAAAGCCCAAGAGATGGGGTAGTTGTGTTTATCATCCAAGTAACACCCACACACATCTGTATGTCTACATCCAACCCTCCTTTTGCAATGCTTTTCACTGCCTTACACTTCTGCTTTTCAGATTTTTGCTTTCTGCAATCTGAAAACTGATGAATCACAAAATAATCAAAAAGGTCCTTTCCCACAGAGAATGAAACAGAGCCCCCCCTAGAGATCCAAGTATTGAAGACAATGGTTCAGTGTCGTATTTTCCCTAAAGTCCTTGCTATTCCTGCAGAGGAAGAAGAGAATATATTGGTTTTGAAAGAGTTAAATACATGGGGTTAATTAATTATCAGTTTTGTGTTTGAATTACTTTCTTTTTGAGATTCTAGATAAATAAATGATAAAAATAAATTATTAAATAATAAATTATCCATATATCAATCAACATGTGCTGTTTTATAACTAGACAATTTTGTTTTTACGCTGTTGATTTTTTCTTTAAAGCTGTTGAAATTTCTCAGTGTTACTTACTAATTTAGTGTCAGTAAAAATTAGACAGTGCATAGTACCTTCATGTTGTATTAGACTGTTTTCTGTGCCATGTTCTAAAGGCTACAGATCATTAAAAATACTGCATTATTTATATGACTGTATAATAAAATCACAGTTACTACACACTTGTGGTATTGGTCTGGAAACTGAAACTTTAAACATAATAATTCATCCAGTCACCAGAAAGGGTCAGTGACTAGTCTTACACTTAACATTGAGCATCTTACTGATCTGAATGATTAAAAAACTGCTAATTTCCCTATTGCCTCTGTTCTGGGAGATTAATATCTTTATTAACTTCTTAAAAATAAGTTTCCATTACAGAAGGCTTGGTACTTTATTAGAAAGGTGCCTACTTGTGCATCTCATATTTTATCTTCTCAAATTTCATCTTAAGACATTGCATTAATTAGTGTGTAACATAATATGATAGAAAGGGTTCTCAATCTGAAAAATAATGGATTGCATTAGAAAAATTCAGGGAAAGGAAGGAAGGGAATTCAGATTAATGAATCAATGTAACTGGCATACCAGATCTGCAGTTTTGGTGAGTTTTGTATGTGAGAGAATGGGTACTAACTAGCATATGACTACATGTCTTTATATATGACCTTGTAGTCCCATTCTGGAAGATTTTTGAGGAAAAAAGGTGTATTCCTAGCATGATGTTAATTTGTTGTAGCCTGGTTGAAATCTGGGCCCAGCTGTGCTAAGCTGTGAAGCTGCAGCCACAAAATTGTCCCATCTCTGAAGAGGTGCTGTCCAAAGGAACTGAAAAAGACCTAACTGAGATGAGGGATGGAGAGGGAAAGAGCAAAGAAGCATAGAGGGGTAGGGTCAATTTCTATGGAAGGTAAAGTTTTGCATTAATTTAGAATTTGGAAATATCATTGACTTTCAGAAAAGAATTATGCAAGTGAAGCTGCCAAGTTCATTGTCTTCCACCAGTGCCATGTATGTCTTCAAGCTTCTGTCACCATTCAATTCCTTCATAGGATTTTTGGTTAGGGTTTTGTTTTGGGTTTTTTTGTACAGAAAATAGAAAGGCTTCTAGAATCTATAAGGGGGTTAAATTTCAATACAAGGTTTTCTACCTATGTTTTTAGATCCTACAGTTTGTCTTAGATTTACTAGCAAAATCAAAAAAAGAGCAAATGAGAAGGAAAGATCTCCATAGAATTCCTGTGATACATAAAATATCTATTAAAACCAGTTGGAATGCATCATAATTAGTAATAATTATTAAATGAATACTGAGTAAAGATTCAACTAGATTTATTTTTTGTAACTCTAAATGAAAGCTGTTATTTAGAAACTTCAAAAGCTGTATTTTTCATTGAATTCATGCCTTCTAAATCTTGTATATAAGTATGCTTTGTGCTTAGAAAAACAGCTTCAGCCTCACTCATTTTTTTACTCTGATGAAGAAAACTCAAACTTTTCCTTCTTGAGTTTGTATGCTTGTTATATCACTGCAATTGCATTGCTATCATATACTTGAAAATATTTTTCTCCTGCCATTTACAGAGTCCTTTATGCACAGATCCAAAAGCTGTGCTCTTCTTCAGCTTTATGTTTAAATATAGCTTGTTTTAATTATAAGCAACTTTTTCTTTTTTTTGCTATCACATTCTTGTGTTCTAAAAACTCTCCAAAAAATTCTTACAGACACAAGCTGCAGATAAAGTCTCTAATCCTCATATACATAATAGCATGTAATGCAGTCCAGGAAACATCAAACAGGTTTGGTTGGTTGGTTAGGTTTTGTTTTTGCATTTCACCAGAACACATTTTTCTAAAAATGCTCCACTTCTCTCTTTTCCTTCAATTAATGTAGAACATAACTCTTGAAAGGTGACTTGAGACTTCACTGTATCCTGAAGTTCTCCCACTGAAATAGTGCTGTATTAATCCTTAAGAGATTGTGACTTTCTCTCTTCAAGTCTAAAAATATGCAGCTCAACTACCAAAGGCCCTTGATGAAAAGTGTCTCAGTGTCTCAGCAGCAGAATGAAAGAAGTGATCGGAAGGAGACTAGGAGCAAGGGACATGTATTTCTTTAGATATCCCACTAACAAAGCCTATGCCCATCTCATCGCACCCCATAAGTGTTTGACATTCAATGTAGGAGTGAAGGATGACCCAGAGGAAGAGCGTCCTTCAACAACATCTTATACGTTCTTTGGCTATCGAGAATGGTAAAAATATGGATTTAGAAATACACTCATAAACTGCACATAAACCCCAACCAACTTAAAAAACTCTAGTTCTGTAATATTTTAAGTGTGTACTTGTGTTTCTGTTTTGTTCAAAGGATGCAAAATGGAACCTCTACTAATTTTTCTAAAGTGTGATTTTATTATTTACTGAATACCCAAATATTTCTGTGTTTCCGTCCTCGTATCCAGAGGCAGTATGAGTTCTTCTGTTTGACCGTTAAAATGCCTAGGACTGGCTCTCATGTTGATATTATCGATTGCCATCAACCTGAAAACAAAGCCAGTCTAAAAAATGCACTGAAGGGGTGTTGTATTGGCCAGACTCTGCTGTTCCCTTCTGAGCAAAGGAAAGTGAGGACTCTGAAAACACACAAGAGTTTGAAGACAGCCAAATGATCTCCAAGAAGAAGCAGAGGACAGAGATGCTCTGGAGACAATCTCTGCATTTAAAATTAATAAAAAGTTTAATTTCCCTGTCTGGGAGGTTCAGCCTCCATTGCTTGAACTTACAATTCCTTCTTTTTTTTTTTTTTTTTTTTTTTTTTTTTTACTCTCCCTTTCAGGGTGTTTGTCTCTGGCTCGGTTTCTAATTTAAGTCCAATAGCTTAAGGATGGCAGGGGACTGGTTTGTCTGTTGTTTTTATTTTTTTCCCCTAAAGTTAAGATGGCTTATGCAATTAGAATGATATGATGTGTTGTGCAACTAAGTGCTCAGCAATTCCTGAGATAAGAGGTACTTGGTAAAGCATCTGTCACTTTGTCTGTCAAACTTTTCTTGGAGTGCCATGCCATTAGTGATAGCTGGCTGTGCAATTAATATCATTCAATGGGGAGGTGAAGAAAGAGATCATCATGGATTACTGTATATGATTTGATCTGTCATCATTTTTAAACTGCACATACTTATGTTCAACATTTTATTTTTATGGACAGGATTTGCTAGGACCCTGCCTCTCCTTTTTATGTTGTTACCCTTTGATCTGACAAGAGTCTGGCACCTCTTTCCTCGTTTCTCTCTGAAAACAAACAAGTGTAAAATAAGGTATAAATATTTTCTGCAATACTGCTATTAAATGTGGATATGGTAGAAACCAGAGCTCTTGTGATGCTTGGTATCCAGACTTCCTAAAGTTCCTGTATTCTAGAACACAGCTCAAAGGCTCACTTCTCACTGCTCACTGCATCATTCCTCACTGTCAGCATCAAGAAGTGAAAGTCAGCGAGGAGGGAGCTGCTGTCTCAGACAACCAAAGTCATACTATTTTTTTTTTCATTTATCCATATGGCTAGATGCTGGAGCCTGTCCTTCTCCTAAGCTCTGTGTTTTTACCTAGCTATGTCCCCAACCCTGTATTGAGGAGGGGGCCCACGTAGCAGTAGCCAACTGAGCGGCAAGGTCTGGCTGCTCCACACAATAAGGTGAGGCAGCAGCAAGGCAGCATAGCACAGCTAGCTGAGGCAGTGGCCTCATCAACAAGAACTCAGTCATATGTCCTGTGCTCCTCAATCCCCAGACCAGTGCAAAGGGTTTTGGCAACGTGGAATGATATGGAGTGGGATTTTTTCAGAATGATCTCTGTTGCCTCTGGCTCTGTCTGGTCTTTAGTTCATGGACTGCTTAAATTCAACAGATAGTGCTGGAGCAGAAGGTAACTGTTGTTACCTGTTATAGAAAGGTCACTGGAGGTAAAGAGTTCTCTCTTTATTCAGGGTGGATGAAGAGGTCCTAAACATACTCAGGGGAGAAGAAATAATTTTCCTGTATGTCAGAGAGGGTCCCTGGCTCATGCCTGAGTTTTGTATCTACCTTGAACTCATGCTTCTGTAGTAAACATGATATCAGAATGAGAAACCCATTTAGGACTGGTTTCTAGTCTGAATACTGAAGAGTATTTTACTTTAAAACAGGAACCACTCTGGGTCAGCTGGAGACTGTTCAATATTTTTAGAACTATGTGCTTAGTTCCTATTGCTTTTTAAAGCTGTTACAAGAGAAGCATAATATAAATCTATGTTTATTAAAGGCAGTATCTATATTTATTCCATTTCCACAGGGTTGAGGCAGTGTAGGCCTACAAACGTGATAAGTCATTTTAGAAAAACCTTTAAAGAAAATCTGTGTTGTAAGAATTGCCTGAAGACCATTCGGGTCAAAGCTTATTTAATGAATACTTGACAAGTAGGCATCCCTGTAACTTAACAAGCAACTTAGGTCTCTATGACTGGGATGGATCTAGCCTTTTTTAGAAAGGGTCATATTGATATTTTGGCTGTATTTCCTGTAATTGCTGAAGATAAATTTTTGCTTCAGTATTTGTAATAAGTGTTACAGGTTTTTGAGCACAACTGTCCCACGCTTGTGCTAAATAAGCCTATACTACTGGCAAGAGCAGACAAAGCAAATAAGTCTGTAGAAATCTGTAAAAAGCAGAAATATTTGTAGATGTAAAGACAGCTTTCATGAACTTGTACATGCTCTACATTAATATTATTTAAAGCCAGTTGCCAGTCTCAGCTATACAAAAGGAAGTTTTATCGATAATGTAGAGTTTTTCTTCCAAATGGATACGAAGTTGCTATCGGTCCATCTGTACAGATGTGTATGTATTCCTGAAGCAATGTGGATGTATGGTATTGACAAGATAGGGTGTCACAAACTAGGTGGTAAGAGTACTAGAAATATGGAAATAGTCACTGTATTCTATTCAAATCCAATGTAGGATTTTTATAAAGTTTTAATACCTTAAAACAGAGCACCTTTACTAAAGATGAGGAAGCTGGTAAGCTAAGGGGATACAGGAGGTGTTTCTAAGTAATACTATTGGCTCTAAAACTATCTTTAAAAATTTTCACTTATGTCCTGGCACTAGAGTAAATGCAGACCCGTAGCGATGGCTGAAGTTCTGCTAACTGTATGCTACACCACAATGGCCTCACTCCACCTTAGAATTCAGATCCTGGACTAGCTGGGGTCAAACCTTATTTCAGGCAACATTTCTGCTGCTGAAACTACAGGTTAGCAATCATATCTTCTCTTTCCTCTGCCATACATTTTGACAGAAAAAAAGGCCTCTGTCCAGATTTGATGCTATTGATCCTCCATGGGACCCTATTTAATATTTGGCCTTAAGAAGTAAATTATGGGTACATTAACTGATTTCAGGAGTTAAATCAAAGACCAAAGTGGCATTTTCTTCTTAAAAAAGTAACTAAACAGGATACTTAAGCCTTGTTTTTTTAGTGAAAAGTTAGAATTTTCCACCCAAATCTCCACTCTTAAATTCTTACTAGTTCTCAGCTAGGCCTGCTATATGAAATGTAAAGTGAACTCAGGTTAATACTAACTTTTCTTTAAAGCATCTCTTTTATTATTAATATACTTTTAATAGCATCTCTCTGATTGTTTTACAGACTGCCTACAACTTAAGTTTATGCTAAGACATTAAAAGCTTGCCTTTTAAATTTTTAACAAGAATAAAAATATACACAGAGCATAGACTCTGCTGAATGTTCTGGATCTGATCTGAAAACAAGGTAATACTATTTCACACTTTGCTTTACATTTTTTATTGGAAGTCACAGATGCTTCTGATTTGTATTTCTGTGGTCACTGTTTCCTACGTACTCTGAGTGCCAGATAAATGATCTTCTAGAGGTTTTCATGTGGGTGAAAGATATTGGGGAAATGAAGAGTAGAAATAGTTTTAATTGTCGTTAATCCCTTCCCCTCCCCAGCAACAACAACAAAAATGCCAGACAAAGCCAACTAATCAGCCAAAACCTTACCTGCCCCAAAATCACAAAAAAGCCCACAAAGCCTCAGAAAACACATCAAAAGACATTGGAGGGAAATGGAAGCAGAGGACAGAGAAATAATGAAAACATTGTCTTTCTTCTTTCTTGTCTTGCAGAAAGCAATGAAGTTGTGGACTAAAAACTGTCATAAAATTCTGATTGGATTATCAGCAGTTCGAATCTCTGGCATTTTTGACTGGACCTTGGCTGTGACTGAAATACAGAAGTGACAGTCTGGTTACGTGACAGGGTAAATTTTACTTTTAGCTCTTTCATACTGTTACAGTTGTGAAGTTTGCAGTTGCGAAGTTTAGGAAAAAAATCAAACAAATACATTCCTCTGTTTAAAGTACAATTTTTAATTAATTGCTTTCTTTTTTCCCCTGGTTCAATTTTATCTGTTAAATCCTGCAAGTGCAGGCATTTTGTGTGGCAGAACAATAACTTTTCCTCACTCAAGTGAGTCAGAGAGTGAAAGCCAGTTTTGAAAATGTGAATCTCATCAAACATTGTGTTTGCCATGTGTACATTACAGTTTATGAAGCCTCTTATCGTTGATTTTCCTTCAAATAAGTAGCAGCGATTTAAAAAAAAAATATTTGGTGTGCTTTTAAAAAGCTATGCAACTTTTCTTTTCCCTCTCTGAACAACTGTAGATATCCACAGTTTTAAGAACGTGGGGTAATACCAGTAATTTCTAATATGGCTCTCCTTCCTTTTCAGTTCATTCTCCTCATTCTGAACTGGTCCACACAACTACAAGTGACATTAGGAAACACAGAGAGGTATAACATCACAGGTTTGAAGGACTACAGCACCTCTCAGCTACCGTCAGGATTTGAGGAAAAATATTGTCACTCTATATCTCATATTTGAACCTCAAGGACCCCGGCTGCCCAGATTTGTGACTTTCTGGTATAAACTATGCTTCAGATTTCCGTTTCAGACATCAGACACACTGTACATGGAAAGGACATTGCTGGGGCCCTCCAGTGTCTGGAGTGCATGTCTTGGCAGACTGCCAGAGAAGTGTGCCTATAGTTTCTGACCAAGAGATGGCTCAAGAGATCTAGTGTTCCCCTAAATGGATGCACCGAAGGGCATGTCTGTGAGTCATAGATCCCTTCCCTTCCCTTCCCTTCCCTTCCCTTCCCTTCCCTTCCCTTCCCTTC
>VXBA01002328.1:124781-139833 GCA_013399895.1 Serilophus lunatus | reverse complement strand
CTTCTTTTCTTTTCTTTCCCCTTTCTAGTTTGACTGCACTGAGCAACGTTCAGAGATCATGTATTGTTTTACACTGCTGATGAGTCAAACCAACAGAGAAGGAAAGCTTCTGAGCTGCAGCCTGTAGTAGCTTCCAAGCATGAGTCAGAGTCACTGGGGTGTCCATTCTCTGCATATTCTGGGAATCAGAGGGTGAAGAAGGCTTGTCACAGACATCAGTTCTACCAGCAAGCCCTGATCTAAAACAAGGGATGAAGAGATCAGGGGATCATCAACTAACAGAAATGCAAACAACTGCAAAAGGAAATTCAGAATAAAAGAATCAATACAAATATGGCAGGTGTGCTCAGTCTCATCCTGAGAAATGAATGGATGAACATAACATGTTACAGAAGAGTGAAGATATGGGGGGAGCATGAGTACTTCTTACTTCTGATGAGGAATTAATGGAAGTTACTACCTCTTAGCATTGTCTTGAGCAAACTGATGCAGTTGACACCTTGTCACCAGTACCCACTAATGTAGTCTCTCTGTTTTTCATCCTTGGAGACTGAATAATTGGAGGGGTTTGTTGTTTTTACACTACATCAGGAATCCCACTTTCCCTTAATGATGAGAAATTGTGACTGTGCCAAGCAATTTGTGGTATCATTTGTAGGAGTTGCATGCTGTCCAGAATGTGCTACGCTAATGCCTCATCTCAAGAATACCAGTAGTACAGTGACTTTATTTTAATTAACTATGATGTCAGCTTCGTGTAGGAGGCCAGCTCACAGCCTGTGAGTTGAATCTCTTGGCTCCTGATCCAGGGAAGAGAATCACAGCATGCACAGGCAAGCAGTATTTTATGCAGTTATAAAAATTTCTGTGAGTTTGCTCTCTTAAGATAGAAATCCGATCAACACTTACAGGAACTTCTATTTTTTGCTGTTACAAGGTCTGGTCTGCACAGAATAATAGGAATGCTGTGCACACAAAGCATGGGAATGTGCCATTAGAAAACCCATTTGCTGAATGAGATTTAAATTGTCCCAAATAATTTTCAAGTATTGAAGGGGAATGAGGTACAGGGATGGAAAAAAACCCCCAACAATCCATTTGGAGATTGTATTAATTTCTCATAGTTCAGGTGTATACTGATGGAAAAAAACCAGAAAATTTAGAAATACAGTCTATCAGTCCCCCTGAAATTTGCAGGAGAATCTCAATGGAATCACATCGGTCCTATGTGACTGAAGATATGATCATGCAAAAGTTGATGAAAAGTTTCTTGCTGGTTGCAAAACTGTCAGAATTCCCTCAATAAGATGTAATTAGGGATGTTGTTTCTGTGGCTTTATATGCTGAAAATCACACCTCTCTCTAGTCTGCTGGGAGAAGCTCCAGAAATGTTTTTTTGTTTTTTTTTTCTAGATAGATGCTTCAGTGCTTCACTCATGGGACAACATGATGCTTTTAGAAAAAAAATTTTGGTTTGCAAAAATGAGTAGAAATTAAAAAGAAAACAACCAAAACCAATTGCCCAATTAAAAGACATCCAACAAAGCAGCTCACTGAGCACAGTGACCCAGCTAGTCCAGGATTTGGTATCTGACTCTAAGCTCAGTTTTTCTTTCTCGGCAAGTTACTAAGCATTGCATTTGTGTGCTTTGATGATCACTCTGAATATGGGAACCAGGACTTTTGGGTTCGTGGATTCAGCTAGGGCAAGCTCATTATCCTGGCAACTCTTTGTGACATGAGCCATCCCTTGGGCCCCACTGGTTTTGCACTGGTCACCCACCACTCAGCACCACAACTAAAGGTTACACAGGCGAACCTTCAAGAGTGCTTGGAGCTCAGCGCCTTAATTGCCTTCCATTTCAGGAAATAATCCCTACAGTATTTTTTCAGCCTCTAAGAAAATATAATTAGATGGCTAAAACTTCCGCAATTTTTTCCCCATAACTGTGCGTTGTTATCATCTCAGAACTCTCCTCTGATATAAGGGTATGCAGGGTCTTTCAGGTGATAAAATTAATGATTTACCAAGTCTAGGAGTACTCCAAAACATGTATTTTGTATTCATGTTTATCCTTCTTAGAGGTCTTTAAATGGCACAAAGCCAACCTCTTCTTTCAGCAGTCCAGCAATAATGCTTGTTCCTACTTTCAGATACAACTTTTCTTCAGAAATTGTCTCATCTTTGAAACAGAAATAAAACTCTCTTCTGCCAAGATTGTTTGCCTTCATATGGAATCTCCCACAAAATGCAGTATGTCTTCTTTTTTTCCTTGCTAAGAAAAATATTTTGAAGACTGTGTGTAGTGGTAGTTCCTGATGAAACTTCCATAAAAACATAATTAAGACAGGTGGGATGTAATTCCTGTAGTTTGCGATGACATTTATAATATTGTATAGTTTAGTTAATATGTTATGGAACATTGTTTGATGTTCCATTTCAGCACAGTAAGATTTTTTCCTAAGCAAAACTGGCAAGTGGAAATCTTTGCCTTGAGATGAGCTAGATGAGCACTTCTGCTTCCCCACTTACATCTTATTGCTTCTGCTTATTTTCAGAAAATTTACCATGACTCAAAAGTAGGGTAGCTCATTGTTGAGTCAGGCCTTTTGTCTTAGTGCATTTTTTGTGATAGCACAGTTTTGAGCATTATTATTGCCAGACAAAGAGATACTGGCATTGTCGGGAAAGATAGTTTTGAAGGCTCAGCACAGACTGACTTACTCTGGTGCCTCAGGCCTCTATTAGGAACATTCCAGTGTTACTCTTATGTTTATATGTGGCATACTACTCTTATTATTTGCTTTGTTTTCCTTTAAGCAAGGTTCAAAATGCTGTTGTAATTCCTTATTATTTTGCATTTCTCAGTGTTGTCACAGTCTGCAGTCAAAAAGCATGCAAAGCCTCAAAAGAATCAATCTCCTTGGACTGAGATTGAGCTTCAAAGTCAAATGGTCAATTAAGTGTCTGCAACTACCCACTGAGCAATTTTTCAGTTAGGTACATCCACTTTCACAACGTCTGAAATCTTCAGGGCCAATGTATACCACATAAGTAAAAACCTCAGGGATGCTCTGGGAAATAAGATTTTGCTTCTATAAAGAGGAGACACACAAGAAATGGCACAGAAAAGGGAGCAGACCTCACTGAGATATGAATTGCTTCTTCAGTTTTTCCTTCACTACCCCAGAAATAGAGTATTGTATTTAAATGCAAGAAAAATTCTGAAATAGTCTCATTCAGCACAATGGAAACAACTTTTGACTCAACCCTGTATTTATGCAAACATAGAAATGACTACAAAAAGAAGTACTAGGTTACAGATTTGGAAATTAGAGATACCATGCTTTTGGGTGTCAGTAGGATAAAATATATGAAGAGTAGAAGTCTGTTCCTTACAACAGAGTTTATAGCGATTTATTTAATATGATTTTTTGGTACATCTACCAATTTTCTCACGGGAGACCATTCTACAGCTTAATAATTATCACTCTGAGGCAAACAGTCTCTTTGGTTTTCCCTGCCCTAGCCAACTGAACACACTTAAGCCAGCATTATGTTCTCTGCTCAGGTCTCCTTATAAGTCCTGGTTTTCTGGAATTTTCTTGTGCTTAGACTCAAGTAGAAGGCATTTCCAGTATTTTTTTTCTTGCCCCATACATGCCCAAATCATCATTTTCTGAGTCCTCTCAAGTGAAAACACTTTCTTCATTTTACCTGAGTCACCTACATGTAGAATGCTTAGGATGTGCAGATGAATGTGCTAATCCACAAAACTAATTGTATCTTAGGAAGTGGAAGAATCCCACTCATTTTAATAAGGAGCATCATGATATTTACACTTTTGTACATGTTTTTAATTAAGACATTGGTCTTCATATGGCTCTGAAAATTCTCAGCTTTCATTCTAGATATTCAAGAACAGAAACTTAATTAAAAAGCAATAATAGTCAAAAAATATTTTCATGGATGCTGCTTTGCTTGCAGAAGTATATCATTTCTGTTTGGTTACCTTTAAAGCACATCCTTGTGCTTATGGTCTGTTTTTTTAGGTCAACAGAAGTAACACACTCAGTGTGTTTGTGATCTTAGATAACTTCTATGAAATACCTGCCAGATCAGTGTCTTCTGGTATAGTGCTGCTACACTAATCCTTTAAATGTCATAAAGATGTTATGCAAGCTTCTTAAGACTACAAACATTTATATACTTGGGAAAAAAACATTAATGCCTATATCTTGTTGTAAACGGAAGTGGTTTATGTATAAAATAATCAATTAATAATTGAACTAAAAACTCATTTTGTTTTACCATCATTTATTTATCTATCATTTGTGTTAGCATGGTTTATATTTCCTTCTTCTTTATCTTGCCTTTAAAATTAAATACAAATTTTAGAAATCCAGGTACAACTGAGGAAGCAAGGCAAACTATTTCTTTTAACTTTAGGCAAAAAAAACCCCCCAGCAAACAAAACCTGCAAGGTTTTAAACCTTTGTGCAATTTGCATACCATCTTAGTGGTCATACAACTTTTACCTATCTTCTTACTGATGGTATTCTTAGTATTTCCTTCCTTGGTTTTCTCAAAATACTGACATTCCTTTCCTCACATGGCTAAGTCTGTGTTGGCCAGCCAAGTGAAACGACCTCCTGAACCAAACTCTGAAGATTTTAACAATAACAAAAAAGAACAAATAACTTAAAAAGATTTTTTCAGCTGTACCAAACTTGTTGTGCGAGCTCATTCTCTGATTTTTGCTAATTCTCTCACCACACAGGAAGTTACGCTGAAGTTGCAATGAACTTTCATGAGTCAGATTCAACAAACCACAGCAATTATCATCAATGTACTTCAGTCCTTTCAACCACATTCTGTGGTCAATTAATAAATTGACAATCTGTAACGTTGTTTCACACTAGAATTGAATAAGGAGGACAAGAAGAGGCCCCTACATCAGTGGTTTCCTTTCGAAGTACACTCAAATACCATCAAATCCACAATCAATGGCAATGCACACACATGTTTAACAAAGCTTTTAACCTTTTAGCCATCAGGCCATCTGCCTTTCAAGAAATATTGCTCTTGGTTCAAACAGCAAAGAAAGGGATTGTATACATCCTACATGCTTTTATGACTGTAATCTCTGGGTGGATGAAGACCTGGGAATCTCTTCAGCTGCCCCACTGCCTCTCAGGTAAAAAAGAAATAAAATTGTATGTTGTAGCAGAATGTTAGGCTGTATTACAGCGTGTCAGACTATGATATAATGTCTTAGGTATGTAAACATCATCTTGTGACTGTCCTGTGGCTCTGGGACAGTGACACATGACCACCTTTCCTTTTGTCTATTGGTTGTATTAACCCAAACAATCTTTGGACTATTAAACCAGATGAATTTGCAATAAAGAGGAGACTCCAGGAGACTCCAGGAGACTCCATTTTGGGAGTTCATTTGCCCACTGTACATCCTGTATATAGACTGTCTTTCCTGGAT
This sequence comes from Serilophus lunatus, assembly GCA_013399895.1. NCBI lineage: Eukaryota > Metazoa > Chordata > Aves > Passeriformes > Eurylaimidae > Serilophus > Serilophus lunatus. The sequence goes on along the minus strand of VXBA01002328.1, from coordinate 134,335 downwards.
CCTCTGATTAACAGCACCATGCACACAAGGCCAGTGTGTTTTGTTGGCAGTTGTGGTTTCAGAGGGTCCCAATCCCAACGCCACCGAATAGATGATTCTGGTTAAGGGATCGCAAACACAACTGGCCAACAGTATATACTACAATGTAAGAGCCATTACATTAAACGAATCCACTATAGACAAAATAAATAGCAGTGCCCTGGCAGCCAGGAGGGCCAACCATATCCTGGAGTGCATCAGGGAAAGCATGGCCAGCTGGTCAGGGGAGGGAACTGTCCCGCTGTGCTCTGCACTGGTGTGGCCTCACCCTGTATATTGTGGCAGTTTTGGACACTACAATATAAGAAAGATATTAAGCTCTTACAGAGTATTCAAAGGAGAGCAATGAAGATGGTGAAGGGCCTTGAGAGAAAGCCATAGGAGGAGTGGCTGAGGTCACTTGGTCTGTTCAGCCTGGAGAAGAGGAGACTGAGATCTCACTGCAGTTACAACTGCCTTATGAGGGGAAGAGGAGGGCCAGGCACTGATCTCTTCCCTGTGGTGGCCAGTGACAGAAACTGAGAGAATGGCCTGAAGTTGTGTCAGGGGAGGTTTAGGTTGGATATTAGAAAAAGGTTCTTCACTCAAAAGATAGTTGGGTGCTGGAACACGCTCCCCAGGGTCATAGCACCAAGACTGACAAGAGCTGAAAAACATTTGGATGCTGCTTTCAGGCACATGGTTTGACTCTTGGGGATGGTCCTATGTAGGGTTTGTGGGATCTTGTGAAGCAATCCTTGTAGGACCTTTCCAACTCTGTATATTCTGTGGTTCTGGGATAGTGATGGGAGGGAGGACTAACAGGTTCTCAGTGACTTCTCCTGAGCCTCTGCAGAAAAGCTAACATATATATACAACACAAAGTAGGACATGAGACTCTTTCCTTTAAAGATGTGATGGAAAAAAAATCACTGCACTTTTTGAACACAAGCAGCTTATCTGCCAAATCTAGTCACACGAGCAGCATTGGCAAAGCTAGGGACACCTGTCTCAGGCTTGGTGAAAGCCCTATAGCTGTAGCAGAATCTGGACTGGCTCAGCAACTGGAGATACCAAAAGTGAGTATACATCCAACTGTGAGTTACATGTGCCCGCATTAAAATGGAAAACCAGCACATGGATTGGGTTTGGTCATCTGTGTACCATGACTTCAGAAAACTATACTTTGCTACAAAATACCTGGGAATTTTGTGTAAATGCCTGGTCAACGTGACTGTACAAAGCTTTGGCAAGTCACAGTCTTGTGCCAACAAGAAAAATGCTGTATGGGAGTTGTCTCATCTTGACTAGAGGAGCAATAAGAAAATGAATTGTGAGATTTTTGAACACTGGTGAGAACGGTGCAGGGGAAGAAAGGATTTCTGCAGTACATAAATGAAGTTAACAGGAGTGGGCTACAAGAACGAGCTTCTAGGGCAGATTTCAGAACTGGCCTCACTCCATGAAGGCAAATTATGTCTTCATTCATCAAGACAGGGTTGAAGGATTCAAGTAGATGAGATTCAGCGAGAAAACTCCAACCAATTACTCCAAAAGCATGAGTGCCCAGAGGCAGATAGCAAAGGCAAAAACTGGGCTCAATTAAAGGGGGTGTGTGTTATAGAAACCAGACTATTGTTGAACAGCTACACCATTGGCAAAACAGTTCCACCACATGTAGACATGCTGAAGAAACAATTAAGATGAAAACTAGGTGTTACTGGTTATTAATCAGTGAAATTAGGCTTGTAGATATATAAAGTGTATTGGAATATTATTCACTTGAAATTGCAGGGGGTTTTGCTCACAGTTTTTCTGGGGAATGTTCTTCCAAGTCTTTTATACTTCATTGACAGAGATAAAAGATGTCCAGGGCTTGTAATCAAGAAATATCTTTTTGTGGCACAATATAATCAAAGACTCAAGGAAGTTTTGTCTGTAGTGTTTGTAGTCTCCAAATATTTACAAGGACATCAACAGATTTCTGCAAAGGTTGAATCAAAGACAGAACTCCTTTCAGAAACAATATCCTTTTAAATACATGTATTTGGAATAAAACCTTCCACATCTAGTCATCTTGCAATCACCAGAGAAACAGATACTTCAGTAAATGATCCATCTGATCTGTTCAGACTTTACTGTAGGATGAAAGACATCAGCCATTGCCCATTTCTTGCAGCTAAACATAAAATTATGCTGTGAAATTTTATGTGTAATAAGATGAACCCTAAAGTCTGCTTCTGTTGCTAAGGAAAATGTATTGTCTTCAGAAGATGATCATTCTTCAGGAAATGTCTTTAAAGACGGATTAAAATGGGAACAGCTAAGAAAGGCTGTGTTTGATATCAACATGTTTAAAACTTCTGCCTTTCTTTCTGCTTCTTCTCTTGTTGTGGAACCATATTAATAACAAAGTCAGAGAACTCTTGCTGCAGAGGCAAGGCACAGAAGTACTCATGAGGAGTACTTAGTGGTATGCATGAGGTGTAAATTAAACCTGTGTAATGCCAACTTCACCTCTCACATGTGGGAAACAATGAATCCACAGTAGGTATTTCTCTTTCCCTGTCACAGAGTGAGTTCATCTTCTGTTATTTCATCTGCTGCTCTTTTCATCAGGGATGGTCTGAAATTCTGAAATAGCTGAAGAGATAAAAGATGCGGCAAAAACCTGAGAGACGCTGATGATGTGCCACTGGTGGTATTAGACACTTCACCCATATATTTGTAATTACTAAGAAGTTTAGAAGTCCTGTGACATGAGTGAGGTGTGGTACCTGACAGTAGAGGCCCAGGAAGAACGAGAAGCCACTAAGAGTGCTTCTGACAGGAACAGATCCCAGAAAGCATTGTCTGCGTAAATGACAAGTAAAAGCACCAGTCTCTGACGAGAGAAGGTGCTCTTCAGGGTAGAATGAGTAACGAAACTGCAAATGATGGAGGAAAACCAAGTTTAAATGATTTATATTGTCAACCTTAATAGAAGGTCCTTTTTTGTTCTGTAATTCCTGGATAAAGTGTTCAAGTGAAAAATATATTTAGCAGAAGTTTAGGCACCAACATGCTAAGTTAAAAGAAAAAAAAGCAACACAGGAAGAGAACAAAATGAAATATTTTGGACACAGAGAGAATACATTAACAAGAATTTTCATAAATCTGAAAAAGATAATCCCTACAAAAACTTAAAGCAAATTCTACTGAAAGAAAGTGTAAACTTTTGCTACATTACCACTTCAGGCTAACAGAGGGAACATAAGGCCAAGGAAAAAAAGTACAACTCAAACAGCATTTAACTGCTGAGGACTAAGTTGCGCTTAATAAATAAGGTTAAGATAATACAAATCTTTCACTGACTTCGGCTTCAGGACCTAAGTTGTAAGGTGAATTCACCTTAAATTAAAGAAAATGCTGTTACTAGTCAACAGACACTGCTTCCTGCCCTGAATTATACATAATGTACTGCATGCAATTGGCCTGGGAGGCAGCCGGACAATACCTTAGCTAGATATTTGAAGAAGGTACCAAAAATACTGAGATTGGTTTAAGCTAACACTTTCAAAGCCCAAATATTCTCATGATTTAAACTTTTATTGCATTCTCTTTGAACAGAATGGTGACTGTCAGCTCTGTCTCTGATCCAGATGTTGCCAAATGACAAGGCAACATTGTTTATTGAAGTTCAGAAAACTGACACCAAATGGTGCCTCTGTCTTAGCTTCACATGACCATGTGAAAAAACAATGTTATCTGTATCTTGAGAAAAGGATTTATAACTGATGGTGATGGTACATCTTAAAATGTCTCCTTCTCTGTATGGTTGCTGTGGGAAACAGAGTGGAAGTACCATAGAAACCTGCAGAACGTTATATAAGAGAGTCCCTCGTACCCTGTTACCAAATCTGGGTGTTGTGGACAGAAAAAGGCTCTGAAGGAGAAGGAGAAAAGATCAGAACATCTTAGTGGCCATTAAACACCACAGAAGACCACAGAAAATAACATGCAAGGGAGTGGTTTTATCCACAGTTGAAACAGGGAATGGGTGTGGGGTCAGAAAAGGGTGGAGGAAAAAGTATTAAGGGGATCTGCAGGGCTTCCATGCTACACTAAATCCTGAAAATAAGCTTGAAGAGGAAAGTCTCTAGATGACTGCCCAATAGTTTTGTAGCAAACTTGTCAATATATTTTCTGAAGTCAGGACAGAGGGTGGCAAGAAATTCTGTCAGCATTAAGAGATTATTTTCTTAAACAGACAGATATTTTCTGGGAGTAGAGAACTTTCTTGTTCTGTAAAGAAATTACCAGGCCTTTTATAAAAATACTCCTGTTTTCTCCTGCTTGGTCTTAAAAACAGTTGATATCATGTAATGTCTTCTACTGTATAGAAACTATACAAGCTATGCATCCATACATATGAGTTTCAGTTAGGAGAAGATTTGATTTATCAAGACATTCACATTATCCATAAGTGGAATAATTGCCTCCATTTACAGCTGCTGTACCAACAATCAGGATCTCTCAGTCCCAAAATGACATTTGGAAGCAATTAATTTCTAACCTTCGAGGTCCTTACTAGTATGACTGCTTACCACTGCTCATGGCTGTTATCTATGCTGTTACGACAAGAGGCACGCTCAGGTATCATCAGTAGTTTTGGAACCGTGTCCTCTGTATGCCATCAACAATGAACAAAATTACATGAGCAGTATTTTCCCTTGGAGAAACAGTCTTTATAATGAAATTTGCCTTCTGTTTGAATGAAACACTAACATAGCCATGACAAGCCTATCTACATCATACATTTTGTCTATCTTGATCAATAAATTACAGAGATTTCTTTCTCCAGGTTAATGTATTTCCTATGGCCTAGAAAGACAAGGAGCCAAAAATCACAACCACAAGCAATGCACATTCATGTTGTCTAGTCCATGTACATGCAGGTGACAAGAGTAGTTGTAATTCAGCAACTTGTAATGCCACGTGAAGCTAGCTTGCAAAGTGTCTGAGCTAAGTTTTCAGATGATTTTGGACCTTTTTAATTACTGTTCTGGATACAGGGCTTTGAGGACTCTTTTTTTTTTTTTTTTTTCTTTTTTCTTTCTCTTCCTGTTCATTATCACTGTAAAGGAGGATTCAGAATGTTACCGGCTCAACAGGCAGACCTCAGGCAGTATCAAACTGGACTCAACCACTAGACACTCAGACTCTCCTTATTATTCCGTGTTTTGTAGAAATGTGGTAGTTGATTAACTTTTCCTTCCCCTTCATTTTCCCCTCCTTACAAAAGTAAAGAGGTGTGCTAATTTTCTTGAACACAAGGTGGCAGGATTCAGCTTCCTTTTCAAGTCAACAAACACCGAACAATGCTTGAAAGGGTAAGGTAAAGAGGTTTCCTTTATTAGGAATGCGAAATCAGCCATGATCAAGCAGCTAGATAAATCTGCAAATAGGTGCGACACTGGAAATAACAAAAGGCAGGCTAAGGCACTCAGAGCCTGCCTCGTATTTGGAAGAACTTCAAAAAAGGGCTGTGTGGAAGCCAATTTTTGTCATTGAAGGAAAAAATGTAGGAGCTTGTGTAGGAGAGGCAGGTATATCTCAGAGTAGTTACCAGCTCAGCAGATGCTAGTGATTGGAGTTCACAGGCTTGCTGTGGGTCACAGTACAGATGTGTGTCCCTGACCACAGTTCTTGAATACAAGAATAGATTCATGTGGAAAGTTTGATGGGAATCAGGATGTTTCTTTGGAAAACAAAAGTTATTTCTGAGAAGATCATGAGTTCCCATGAGCTGTCCAATCTCCCTCTTGCAAGAGCTAAAAATTCCCAAACTGTAAGAAAAATGTAAGCAATATATTGCTATGCAGTTTTAGTAGGACTGGTCTTTCTATATATACACCTTTGGACAGGATAGGATACCATAGCACACACACACAAATCATGTGGCCTTTACCTCTTCTGTGGTACAATTCCCCCACCTAAATATCAGTACAGTAATCTCACAGGGATTCTTTCCCAGAAGTCTATGTTTACATCTTTACGGACATATACTATAATTTCTACGCTATTATACAACTTCATGTATGGTGTATGAGTTAAAGCCTCAGAGTGATCAAACTCAACTTCAAGACAGTGATTTTTGCTCCTAATATATTTAGATGGATGTACTCCATAACTTTATCAACAGCAGTAAAAAAAAAAGGTTCAAAGAACTGTGTATGGCAAGGGAACAGAATCTCTGAGAGGTCATAATTTGCTTTCACCTACTCAAGGCAAATCTGACTACTTTACTGGCTCTGAAGAGATTCACCTCACCTGCTCTGAGAAGACTCTATTTACTCAAGACTTGAGTGTTCTTCAAAGCGATCTATTTGTTGTGCTTAACTGTCCTTTTCACACAAAAGTTTACATTATGTCAAACGTGAATCACCCTTGTAAATCAAGTGTATTACTTCTTGTCCTATGCCACAGACAGGGAAAAAAATATTACTTGTCCCTTTGCATACCCTTTTACATGTTTCAGGGATGTTATTGCACTTCCCATAAGACTTCCACACACTGAAAGAAGCCAGTTCTTTCAATCTTCACTCAGAATTAATATTTTCTAGCTCTCTAATCACGGTCTACAGGTTTGTCCTACTTTCAACTCTTTGCTCTAGTTATACCACCTTCAGGATGATGTTTGCTCCTGCAGCATTACCAGGAAACTACTTGTCTCTAGGGGTTTAGTTGTGGCTCTCCCTTAAGTACTGATTTATATTGTGTCTTTTCCGTAAGTACTGATTAATAGGAAGTATTTGAATACTTTAAGTTCTTTCTTTAATCTGTGAGAAAAAAATATAGAACACATAGAAATAAAACTTTTTGTATAAGTAATGACTTAACACAGAAATTCTTTGTACAGCGTCCTTAAATAATTCTAGAATTTAAAGACCAAAAGCAGGAGCTGTGCCTATTGAAAGAATTGCTGCTTCTTCCACTAGACTAGCAAGTGCAGCATTTCTCACCTTTGATTTTAACATCTCTTGTGGCCCCAAAATGTGACACTTTTTGTTTGTCATCTTTCCACATTCTAGTCACAATCTATTCTGATAAAATACTAATTTTAGGGGGAAAATAGATTTTTAACAGAGTTTGTTATTCCACCGTCATGTTTTTACACCTGCTAATTTTTGGCATTGCCATGCAGAAACCTCCAACTTTGTATGAAATGATTACTCTACAATTCAGCAACACTCTCACAAGACATTTTTTGGATGGCAGAAAATACAAACTGGTGTTTACCACAACAGGTGATGATACCTTTTCCAAGGGTTTGCTCTAGTGAGATTACCTGCAGCCTTATGAATTTATGGTCTTCCCAACAGAACTTTGGTCTTTCAATGCTATTGAATTATCTGATTAGCCAGTTTGATCTACCTGCATGGCTTTATCTGAACTTCTTTGACAACTGTTTAGTTGTGCAGATTCATGTACAACAGAGACCTAAGAGCTCTGTGAAGTAATAAAGTTCGGTATGTGCTCAACTAGATAAGACAGCTGTGAGCTTATTGTAAAATCACTAGAAGGATTACAATGAATATAATCACCTTGAAGAGTTGATGTCTTTGTGTTCGTCCAGGAGAGAGAGGGGGAATCAAGTATATTTTCCAAAGCTGTAAGAAAACTTGGCTGAAGAACGGTAATGCACGTTTTGCAACAACTCATACATTTCAAAATTTTACTTCAGTTCTAAATTAAGGACCTTTCTCAAGACCTTTTGAAAATTAAATCATATTGCAATTTAATGCCATTAATTTTTCTCTCTTTTACCACTTTCCTCCAAATCCTTTAAAAATCCCAAACTACTTTGCCTCTAGAAAATTGTTCCATGGCCTTTTCATCTTACTTGCTATAAATAGTATTGCAAGTAAATAAATATTAAATATCTTACTCCTAGAAATATTTTTAGGAGAAATATTTTAAAGATGCTAGTGCCTTTTTTTTTAAAAAAAATTGTACTAGTTGTAGACAAAAGGCCTTGCACTGAATAATATTTTTATGGTCCTTGCATGTTTTTATGTTGCATCCTTGACTTTTTTTTCCTTGAGACTGTCTTCATCTTCCTTGTGTTTTATTTAGAAAAAACAGAATGCTGAGCTTGGTAAGGAGGCAATATATTCTGAGTATCTCTGTAACAATTTTACTTAAAATAAATTTAGTTTATTGACAGTATTTTCTACTATGTCTTTTTGTCTAGTCTTCATTTAGTGACTTACAGGGAGGTGTAAGTCAGGGCTTCAGCTAGGTATGGCTATGACTTTCTTTGCAGGACGTTCTTTGAACGCAAAACCAACCCTGCCTGTGGCCATGCCAGGCCTGCAAATGCACTTAGTAAGATGTGGATTTTCCTGTTAGCCTGAGCGAATGCAAAAAGAACGGAGTGTGCTTTCAATTAATGAGTGCCATGTCAAATTGATTCCTGAGCACTTTCTAACAGCGTATCGACTGTTTGTTCTGTACCTTAGTAACTGGAATTCTGTAACCTTTTCTTCCTTTAATTCATCCAGATTTACTCATTTCAAAATACTCAGCTCAGGGCATTCGATGAGAAAGGACCGCCACCATGTTCGGAGGTAACGGCACAGAGGTGAAAAGCCTGCCGGCAGAGAGCAAGCACCACCTGTCGTGCTCCAGGACAGAAGCACAGCCTCAGAAACAGCAAGGGAAGTACACCCCAGAACAGCCGCTCTTTGCCCCTCCGAATACGTGACACACGTACGTCGTTCACACTCGCCTCAGCCTCCGCGCACAGCAGTGGCAGCTTCTCCTTGCTGTGTGCCCGGGGGTCCGTGGGGCGGCGGGGGGCTGCGTGCCCGGCGCGGAGGGGGCGAGGACGGGGCGCGGGGCGCGGCGAGGTGCAGGGCAGCGGGCGGGACGCGCGGTGGCGCCTGCCGAGCACTCGGCGCGGGGCGCTGCGGCGGGATCCGGCGCTGCAGAAAACCCGCAACCGGGGGTGGGGGCAGAAAAACGCAAAGCATCCCCGACCGCGGAGCTGTCAAGGGAAGAACGAGGCGGTTTGGGTCGCCCATCCCGGGGTTCTCGCACCGTTGTCCTCTTTTGTCACCCGATGGCGAGCTCTCGCCCTGGCGGGAATGCCGGATGCCCCTCGGCGGGGTGCCTCCGTCCACCCGCTGGGGCAGAAAGTCCACACAGGCGTGGGAGCTTTCCCTATCCTCACAGGGTGTGTATGTACGCCTCCGTGTGTGTATGTATACGCGAGGCTGAAGGCTCAGGCGCAAGCCGCCTATTGATATCTGCTCTTCGGCAGCCTCCCTGTCACCCACTCCCCCACTCCTCCCTCCCCTGTCTTTTTTATTTTTTTTAATTTCAGGCTCATTTTGTGGAGTTTCTGCCCCTCTCTGCGTCAGCCCCACGTCACTTTGCCGGCAGCTCCCGGTCTTGGGCTGGAGCAGGAGCCGGAGCTGCTTTATTATCAGCTGGAGGGAGGAGGAGACGGTGCGTAAAGCGGCGAGCGCAGAGCCCCAAGCCTCGCCGCC
>VXBA01002328.1:0-118182 GCA_013399895.1 Serilophus lunatus | reverse complement strand
ACTTCTGCCTGGGGTTTTTCCTCCGCAGGTGTAGGACCCTGCCTTTGTTGAATTTCAGACAGTTCCTCTCTAACCACCTCTCCAGCCTGTCAAGGTCCTTTTGATGGGCTGCACAGTCCTGTGGGGAACTGGCCACTCCTCCCAGCTTTGTGTCGTCAATGACCTTTCTGAGGAGGCATCTGCCCCTTTGTCCCTGTCGTTGATAAGTCAACTAATACTGAGCCCAGTATAGAGCCCTGGGGCATACCATGAGTGACAGGCCTCCTATCAGACCCTGTGACACTGATGTGACCCTTTGAGATCTGCTGTTCAGCCAGTTCTCGATCCACTTCACTGTCTGCTTGTTTAGTCTGTAGTTCCTGAGCTTGCCTATCAGATTATCATGTGAGACAGTGACTAAAGCCTTGCTGAAGTCAAGGTAGACAATATCCACTGCTTTCTCCTCGGTCCATCCAGGTAGTTGTCCCATCATGATAAACAATCAGGTTGGTCTAGCATGATTTACCTTTAGTGAATCCATGCTGACTACTCCTGATCACCTTCTGGTTATCCATGTGGTTAGGGATGGCCTCCAGAGTGAGGCACTCCATCATCTTTCCAGAGATCGTGGTGAAGCTAACTGGCTGGTAGTTTCCTCAGTGCTCCTTGCCCATTTTGAAGAACAGAGTGACATTTTCTTCTAGTCCTCAGACACCTCTTGCGAATGCCATGACTTTTCAAGGAGGATTGTGAGCAACCAGCTGTGATGTCTGCCAGCTCCCTCAGCACTCATAAATGCATTGTGTCAGGTGTGATGGACTTGTGGATGTCAGGTTTCTTTCCCCAAGTGATTTCTAACTTTGCCTTCCTTGACCAAGGGAAAGTCTTCCTTCTTCCAGACCTTGTCTCTGATCTCCTGGTGCCAAAGATTCCTAAGATCTATTGATGTCCATAAAGACTGGTGCAAAGGAGGCATTTGGTCCCTGGTCACGTAGTAGCAGATCCACATTTATCTTAGTCTTCCTTTTGTTACCGATGTATTTGAGGAAGCCTTTCTTTCTCTCCTTGACATTCTTTGTCAGAATTAATTCCAGATGCATCTTAGCCTTCTTCATCTCATTTCTGCTTACTTTGACAACACGACTGTTTTATTTCCAAGTGGCTTGTTGAAGCTTTCACCTCCTCTGTATCTCCTGTTTGTGCTTCACTTTTGACAGGAATTCCTTGTTCATCCATGCAGTTGTCTTGTCCTCCTTGCTCCATTTCTTGCATATCAGGATGAACTGGCCTTGAGCCTGGAAGAGGTGATGCTTGAGTAGTGATTGACAGCTCTTTTGGACTCCTCTTTTCTGCAGGGACCATTCCCATAGGATTCTTAAGAAAGTCCTTGAAGAGGCTCAGGTTAGCTTTCCTGGAGTCTAGGGTTGTGGTCTCACTTGATGCCATGCAGGAGGCTGAACTCCGCAATCTCACGATCGCTCCACATTGTATAATTCTAGTAGAATTACAGGGAAGAAGCCATCCTGTGGAAATTCTGTGCAGAACTTACCTTTATTTTTTTAAATTTTCTGGTAAGAAAGTGACATGCATTGAGTGTTGGCCATCTACGGAGGTTATAGCTGAAACTTAAATATATTTAATACCAGTTGAGCTGTACATCTTCCTGTGTTGTGTTAGCATTGTTAGGATGCATTTCTTTGAGATCAGATTTCAGGTCAGTATCTTTTGTTCTTTGACAAGGCCTGAAGCAATGAGTTTGTTTTTTTTTCAGAAGTCAGAAAAAATTGAAGAAAGCAGGCCAGAGGTGTCCAGTGCATTTTCATAGGCACTTTAAGAGGTCATAATCTCTGAATGGTGTAACTTGAACTTTACTTTTGCTAAGTCCTGATCTAGCAGGATATTTGGATGCCATTTATTTCAGGGAGAAGATGAGCCTGAGATTCTGGCCTTCTTAAGGTCAGTGACAATAATGGATGGAATTAGTGTTTCACACAGGTAATTTAAAGTACATGTGTGAAGAATGAAAAAAACCTTGATTCAGGCATTTCGTGCCTGTTTTAAGTTTGGAAGAGGTGGGCCCTGTTGCTCCATTATTTGATGTGTTTTTGACTTGCAGCTTTTTTTACCTTTCAAGTGTTTTCATACTGTATGAAAACTAAATACATTGAGGCAAGAAGAAGCTGAGATTATTTTGACAGGGGAGCCTTTTACAAAGTTTTGTATAATTTGGCATTGAAATGAACCTATATCTCCACATGCAGAACAATCACAGCTGCAGTTACTGTGGATCCATAGAGGATATATGGTTCATGGTATACAGTTGTCTGGTGTATAAATAAAAGAAAGGTAATGCATTAATCAAAATCTGTTTTCATTGCTGAAACAGTCAAGCAGTGAAATAGCAACACTTCTGAGCTCCTTTTGTAAGAGTCTGTCTATGGAGCTGTACTTGGGGATGGGAATGTTACCTATTTTTCCTCTTGGTTTGACAGCTGAGCTAAAAGAAATCTTCCAGTTTTAGATTTAAATGAAATCAGTTTAACATTCTTAACTTCCTAACTGTATGTGTGAAACTAAGTAAGGCTGTGTTCAGCAGGTATCTTGAGAAGCACATTGCTCCACATTGCAAAGTCGGGTGCTGTATTCCATAAGAAGAGTGCATAGGATGTGACTTTTCCCATTCTTGTGCAGCAGCTGTCTGATTTTCTGAGTGCCAGTTAGCACAGCGAGCGTATGCAGATAAATCATGCACACATACTGGGCATGTCAGGCTTACTGGTTATGGACTGGGAGGCTTTCCACAGCATGTGCTGTGGGTGTCATGTGCTGGACTTGCGTCTTCCAGGAAGTGATTCAGGAGTCTAAATTAAGTTCCTACTGCAGATTATCCAATGGAGTCATCGCCTTTCCTCTCCACTCACTGTAAGAAGATACTGGGGACTTGGTTAACCGGAGTGAGGGGAAAAATCAAGACCTTCCTTTTAGTGAGCAGAATCATACTGTGGAATAAGCTGATTTTTGTGGTTCCAGGTGAACCTGGATTTCAGCATGCATGTGAAGAGCTGCTCTGCTAGAAGCACAGCATGAGTCTGAACCAAGGTCTTGCATGTCAGCATCTTGACTACTGGTCCTGTATGGTGTACAGATGTGGGCTTGCCTTGGTTCTTTCTGTCTGAGTTGCTTTCCTTGGCATAGAGTATTCAAATGTGCTTTTGGGTCAGAGAGACGGACAGTTTGTTTAGAGAGGAGGCTGTGATGCTTATTTGTGTAGTGAGACAGCTGTATCCTGCTTTTGCTCTACTGAGTGCTCAGTTACAGCAAAAATTAAGAGCAGTACAAACAGGTAAGACTGAGGTTGGCTTTTTTCAGGTTGCTTTATAAGCATGGTATCTTCTGAGAGACTGGAATTACATTACCTTTTGGAGAGGAAGGAATTGAACCTGGTACCCCTGGATGCTGCTTGAGCATTATTTACAGCAATTCCTCCAAATCTATGCTCTTCAACCTCACACACAGATGTCCTTTTTTGTTTGTTTGTTTATTTTTTTCCATTTTCTTCCCCCCCCAGCTGAATCTGTCTGGTGAACATTGGTGTAGCTCAGGAACCTGAATTTTTCTTTCTTTCCCTTCTTTCCACCCACTGGATGGATGAATAGTCTATTTCATATTCATATCCTAAACTCCTCCCTTCCAGTGTTGCCTCTTTTAATTTTTAGAAGCAGGTTTTGGAGCATTATGCATGCTGTGATTCTCACCTGGTAAAACCTATATACTACACTCTCCAACTGGGAACAGTTTTGTTGACTTCATGGGTTTAAGTATGCAGAGTACTTAAGCATATGCTGAAGTGGTTTAAGTTTAGAATGGTAATAAGTAAGCATCATTTTAAGACTGTTTATTGTGCTTGTACATATTAATACAGAGAAAATTACAATAGATTTACAAACATTTTGAATTGACACAAATCTATGTGAAATGAGGGCACCTAACTAGAAAAATATTAATGCTGGTTACTAGTTCTGCTGTTGACATCATTGCAAATCCTGGATCATGTTTGTGTGCAATGGCTGTAGTGTTGCCTGAGGCCTGTATCATCTGGGGCTTGTGACCCTAGGTGGCACAGCTGCAGAAAGAGATGGTGCTTGTCCTGGAGGTGGGTGTGAGTGGAAGAAAGACTGTCAATCTTCCTTGCCCTCAATGTTTCTCCCAAGTGTTCATGAAATTCCTGTCTGCGTAGAGACAGGATGGTTGTTCGTTCTGTTTGTGTGCTCTGGTAGCATGCATAGTTTTAGCCTGTTGTAGAGCACTTCTGCATGTTCTTACAAATTTTAATGAACAGTTTAACTTGCAGCATTTTTGCTCTTCACACTGGGTATCTGCAATGAAAGGCTTAGGAGGTGAGTGTCCTCATAGTTTATTTGCAGGAGAACTTCTTCACCTTCACCATTGACAGGGGCAGCGCTGTGAAGGGTGTGTAGGATGGAGGGGTGTTGAAGGGTGTGTGTGGTAGTATGGTTGGTGATGAGAACTATGAGCAGAAAGAGAGTGGTGGATGAAAGGAATGCTGTTGTACTCATGAGCAATGGTAGGGACAGTAGCTGTAAAGATAAATGAAGAATACTGTGAAAATAATGAGGGTGAAAGGGCAACTTTGCAGAAATAGTGAAGAAGTTTGAAGACTACCATAGCAAAAGATGTCACCTTGTGGAACAGGCTAAGAGCTTTGTCTGAAGGTAAAAGAAAGAGTGAGCTAAGACTTGCAATTATATTAAAATGGAAAATTAATTCTTATAGGAGAGTATATTTTCCTAAAGTCTAACAATAAATACATCCATAAGTAAAAGTTTGTCATGCGTTAGAACAGGCAATGTATGTATGTCATATAGCAGAACAGAAATAACAGGAGAAAACTGAAAGACAGGCACAGAACTCTTGTCTGTGTGTACCATTGTAACAGAGAATTTCTCCCAAATCAAACTGACCTAATACAGGAACATGGAAAGTTACAGAAACAAGTAGCAGCAATGCAGAAGTCAGCAGGAGTGTTAGATATACTGTGGATGTGCAGAAAGTGTAATAAACACATCATTATGCAGTACGCAGCAAAAACTACTTACGTAAACGAAGAACAGGATTCCTCAAGTGAAGTAATGCTAATGGAAGATGCTATAAATTCATAAGATTGGCCAACTAGAATGAGAAGTGGACTATACAGTAAATAACTGCAATAAAAGGAAATTAAATAGTTAACTGTGAAGACTGCATAAATGTGGAACAGTGAAGAATGCCTCTGAAAGGGTTTAGCAAAAAAGCAGTACCAATGCTATTGAAATGCGCTCTGAAAAATGCATTGGTTAAATATAAGACTGATATGGACATACAGAAGGTGGCAGCATGTTCTGGGCCTAGAAGAGTGAGGTAAATGTCCAGAGAGTCAGTGTCACAAGGACAAAAGTCAAAAGGACAACACGTAACCCTTTTGGAATGCTTCAATAACATAATAGGAAGTTTGATTCATGTATGTCTGTTGTTAAGAGACAAGAATATCTTGGAGAAAACACAGGTCAGGGCTACACAAGATGTTTCACGGGTCTTAGGAAGGAATCTATGAAATCGGTTGTGAACCATGGCAGCAGATGGTATCATTTGGAGAATGGAAGAACATCTACCATTTGGGTTCTCTGTGTAATTATTGCAGAGAAAAGGGATAGAGATTATGAACATATGTAGTCTCTCAAGATTTAAATAAAAACAGAAGAAAGAAACCTTTTCCTGGCATGTGGAAAGAGGACTATTGTTTGAGATGTCAGGAGTCAAATTGTTCAGCAAATTTAATGTTGTATTAACATTTTCCTGGTCCTCGATAGATGGGTTTAAGTTTTGCAGCTTTGCTGCATTATTTGGAAGTCCTGCCTTTTGATCTGTAGTTGGCATGGGGTGCACTGCATGCAGGGGATGCGACAGTAGATAGTGTAGCAGGTACAGACATATGTCTCGATGATCCGGTGAAAATCAGAGCAGAATGAACGGAGTGTTTGACATTCTTATAGCCAGTAATTTTAAACTGAGTAAACCAAGTATTAATGTCAAACAGGGGAAATAATATATGTGGGGGAAGACTGACCTCAGAGGAAATTTCAGCAGGAATTTCTTACATTGAATCAAACAGTGAGAGAATACTGAATATGTCAAAATCCAGAGACAGGAAAAAAACTGTTGTGAGGAATACTGGTTCATGACAGCATGTGCTGTCTAACTCTCAATGATGTGCACAGACATCGCTTCCACAAGGTCACTGTCTGAGCATGGGTACCTGAAAAGAAGAGAATTCAAGGGTTTTGACATCAACCAAGAAGCTTTAATGTTTTGATTCACTAAGAGACCGAAGAAGATGCATATAAAGGATGGTTATGAGCAATCTCAGTGTGCTGTTATGGAACTGATGTTTTGCCCTTCTCATTTGCATCAGGGAAGTGACAGCTACAGAGGTGGTGTATGCAAGTGCTGAAAAGAAAGTACTTGTGTTACTACTTTTTGAAGAGTCACTGCACTGGGTGGTTCTGTAGGAGAAAGAAACGTCACATACATTTGTATTTATTCCTTCCTTTGAGAGGCTCTTTCTTCCATGGAAACTAAATAATAACAACACCAACAAAAGCAAAACCAATAATAATAAAGGTTAATCTTATGTCTGCTCTCTGTTCAGAAATAACGAAAAGCCACATTTATTACTCTCCTTCTGTATGTTAATCTAATGTGTGATTTTTAGCATATATATTATAAAGGGGCTGCATGGGAGTTTAAGCCTCTTCCTAGCAGTCTGCAGAGATTACTTCATGCAAAGGGGATGAAAATGTGTTTTGTAGATAAGTATAAGGTCAGAGATTAAGACATATCTTTCTGAATAAATAGGTCAGTGTTTGGCCAGTTGATACTTCTTCCTGACAATAAAGAGGAATATCAGCATTTCCAAAATGTCTTTGCTGAGGAAAGGCTAGACTGTAGCTGTCAGTTTTTCTCTTGAGAAATGTCAAAAATTGATGTTGTGGTGCAATATCAAATGCACAAACTTATGGATCTCAGGAACGAGGACAGGTCTCTGAATGAAGAAAATACTTAAATGGGGGAAGTAAGTCTGAAAAGTATGAATCTTAAATCTGGAAAGCTGTATGAAATGTCTTGAGAGTTTCCTTGATTTGGTAGTCCACTATTTGAAGAGAATAGAGCAAACAGCTTGAAGCCAAATGAGAAACATAACCAAGGGTGTGTTGTGTGTGTTGTGTGTCATTTCCCCTTCCTTATAGTAGCTGTTCCCTTAAACTTTGCATACAAGATGTATGAATGTATTTTTACTTTTCCTCCATGATGTAAAAAGGGAACTAAGATTGGCTGGCCAACTATGGGCTTTCCATTTTTGCAGGAAGTTGTAGTGGGAAGCAAGAGCATGGATCTGCTCCTGCTGTGCCAAAACAAGATTGGTATTTCCGCTGAATTCCCTTTTTCTTCTGCTTCGAGCTGGTGGGTTGGCACTAATTGTTCAGGATGGTGGCTTTTGGAGAAGCGATGTGCAATGGCAACTACGTGCTACTAATTGGATAATCGTAGTGTATTGATACAGAGCAGAATGTCCGGGACCTGCTGCCTCCTGGCAGTTGACACAGCTAAATGTTAAGAACGGGGAATTTTTGAAAGTAAATGTGATCTCTGACCTTGACTGTGAGACACTGAGTCCCATATTGTTCCAAACTACACGTTACTTGAGTCTGGTACACGTGGAGTGGAGGATTTGCTCAAAAACTGACAATGCCTGTGACTGTAAAGAAAGATCCCAGAGTTAATTATGTCACCTTCAGAACTGCTGTACTGGCACGTGGAGAGGTATCTCTTGTAAATCTTCTGTGAGTCATGGTTAAGTACTCTAGATGGGAAGAAAGAACCCTTAAGGAACCTGTGGTAGTGGCAACCAGTTTTTCACTCTTTGTGAAATACAATGATTCATGGTTTTAAAAAAAACCACAAAACACCGCAGCACTTGCTCAGAATTTGTCAGGAGACACCAGGCAGCCAAGGAAGAAGTGGAGCACCTGTTTGTAAAATTGCTGAGTGCTAAGTAAGTCCATCGTGGACTAACTTGACACATTGCCTCTTTTCTGTTTTCTGGTGTCCTCTTTTAGCAATAGAAGTTCTGTTTCTTGAGGCTGACCTCATGAAATCTGTCACTTAGGGTACCAGATGGATAAAACAAAATAGAACAAAATAATTGGAGTAAGCGTGTATATCTGTAGAGGACTTGCTGTTTGTAGGTGTCTGTATCATGCTTATTGCTTGCTATTAAGAGAGATTGGTCCTATGCAGAAAGATTTCTTGATTGAACAAAGATGATATCTTTGGTGCCTACCTCTGTCTGAAACCTCACATTCCTGATATGCAACACTGTGTAGCTCTCTGCTTCATTTTCCAACAATGTGAGTTCACACCATTCGACCATTATTTTAAATTCGGTTTCAGAGGGGCTGAGATGCAAATGAAACCCATTTGAATATGCCAAGATCGTGTCAAGGTTACAAATATTTCGTGATCTTAATGCATAACTGGAAATCAGGTTTGTTGAAAATGCCCTCAAGTTTTATCCTACCTTTTGATGAACTTAGTGTGACAATTGTAGTGTGTAAGAAGATACAGCACTAGGGAACTTTGAAATGTTTGATTGTCAGTGTTAGCATATAGCTCTCACAGTAGTGTTGGCTAGGGACATGCATGACCTGTCATTAAATGGTAATTCATCTGCTGACAGTTCAACGTCTGAAGTGTGCCGCCTTTTCCCCTTAGTGAAAAAATAACCCAGAGTATGAAGTTTTCCCAAAGTTCACAAACATTTCATTAGTGAATATTTATTAATTTTAAAAACTCTTTTTCTCAACAGTATGAACCAGAACTAGAGATAGAATGGATGTATTTTTTGGAGTATATTAAGAAGATATTTTTCCCATTAAGGAGAGTTTTCTGGCAACGAAAATACTTCTAGATCTGCGTTACAGTGTTACTTGCATGTATCTATATTTATTTAGGTTTTTTCCTACCTTGTCCTTATAGCTACAAATGGAGTAATATAACTTAACATACGTTAAGCTGGAGGAAATAAAGTTAGGAAGGCATACTTCTGATTTGTCCATTTCTTTTAGGTTAAGTAAAAGATTTGAGAGTCATAATGAAATCTTTTTTTGAACTTAATGAGGAAACAAAATAATCTAGGTTGCTTTAAAGATCAGAACCTGCTTTCTCTTCATGCTTTTCCAATTCAGAGGTTGCTTCACTAAACATTATACATAATCTATCTGAAGTCTGCCACTTGTATGATGACCACCCTCTTAAAGGAGATCTTAGTTGGATGAGTTAGCTTTTTTGTGATAGGGTTTTAAACTAACATTTCCAGAATATTGTAGCATGATGAAGTGTGAATGTATGACATTGTTCAATAGCTGCTGAAGTGTGCAGAGATGAATGTGTTATTGTAGGTTGCTATGCACAGTCAGTAGGTGTGTGATTCTGAATGCCTTTATTAGAATTAATCAGTAGTTCACAATGGGGAGATTAAATTAAAGGTCTGGAAACAATTATTGTTTACTGATTACTTGTTGAAGGAGAGGCAGAATGTTATAGTATAATCAAGCAAATAGCATTGTAGGCAGCTGTGAGTTTGGTTTAGAGGCAACAGTCAGTTTTTGTGAGCTGGTATGTGTGATCTGTCTGGGTGCTATCCAGCCAGGTTTTGGCGGTACTATGCTCTGCTGTGGTGTGCAGTGGGAGCTTCCAAGCTCTCCATGTGCCTTCAGCCGGCCGTGAGTCAGTATGTTTTTCCTCTGTGCTACAGTAAAAATGTTCAGTTAAAGAATAGGGTGGATATTCTTAAGGGCAGGCAGGCAAATTACATTTCTTGGCGTCAATCACTGCAAGTCAAAGCTTTTAGAGTATTAATGTTTGATGATAAGTAACATTAAGGTAGAGAGAGTAGTTATGAAGAAGGTAAAAATAGGCTTCAGTTAGGGAGAGGTTTTATTTCAGATCTGCCTCTAAATTAAACAGAAGAGCAGCTTCAACTTACAGTATGTAGCTACATCATTCTGCTTTTTTCTTTCTCACTGCTCTGACCTAGCTGCAAAGACTTAACTTAAAACAGACTTGTTAAGCAAGTAAGGGAGCATAGAAGGCATGATCTGCTTATGGTAAATTACATCTGTCCACTCTTTATCAAGGATTTCCAACTGCCTGAAATCTGTTTTACTGTTGTGTTCTGTACCAAGACTGTTTTTACAAGTGTGTTGCAGAGCAGTTATTGAGTTAGTTATACTTAGACAAAACCTTTTCTGCATCCCTACTCAGAGCATGGTTGTGGAAAATCAGTGGGTTCTTTCAGTTAGGAACCGAAATTGTAAATCCTTCATCTTAAAGAAACTAGTACCAGCACAGGGCAAAGAATGTTCCCCCCTGCCCTCCGCCGCCTTCTCCTCCAGGGTTTCTTCTTATGGGATGCAATAAGGAAAGGAAAAATGCTATAAAAAATATAAATTGATGCTACTTGTTCCCCAATATCATCCTTTTGGTTTATTCCCTAATGGATCAACACTGATCTTTTATGTATATAAGATTGTGTGCTCATACTCAGATCTTCCTGATCTTTCGTATCTGTCTGATGTAAACTGTGGTAGCATCATGAACTTCAGAAGAGCTGAGCTGTTTTACACTGAAGCATAATACAGGATGTAATACACTGATACTTTTCTGTGCAGCACTGTAAATTATGTCAAGTTCTGGAGCTTCTTGTAGAGGATGGTTCTGGTTTAATGTTTGTATGGTTAAAATTGCAGTGTCAGATTTGGATGGGTGATATGTGTGTTTAAGTGATGGATCGACATTCTTGTAGTGTTTATCAGAGTTTTTTGTTTGGTTGTTTTTCTTTTGTGTGTGTGTTTTTGATTTTTTGTGGGGTTTTTGTGGGTTTTTTTGTTTGTTTGGTTTTTTTTTTTTATGGCTTAATCTTTAGGTAGTACAACTGGTTGCTCTGTTTATTTTCTTTAAATCTGAGTCTCTTCTCCCTCCTTGTTTCACTGTCCATTTTCCTCCACTGCTACCGTTCTGTGATTTCCTTTTCTCTGTCTGGTCTTGACAGGATCCCCATTGATTGAATACTGAGGACAGGACGAGAAAGATATCTTTGATTCTGCTTGCACAACTTTGTTTTAATGTTATGTGGTCCAAGTGACAGAGAAGTTGATCCTTAATTAAAAAATTAGTTCTTCAGGGCATGTTTAGAGGAAGTATGATCATCCACTTCAAGGACTGTCAGATGAAAGAATTGATAGATCTTTATATATGACTTCCTTGCTTCTACTTGGCAAAATATATAAACTTACAGACCAAACTACAAACAAACAGATCAGTAAGTGCCAAGACAGTAAATCAGGTTGTCTTAAAAGTTCAAGAAAGGAAACACAAAATATGAAGGACTCTTATCTTCTAATGGGTACACTGTGTTAATCTTCCTCTGAAAAGTCCTGCAGAGCAGTCAGTGTCATATGATGCTGTAGTAATATGTTCCATCTAGTGTCAAGCATTGTCTTTTCACTGCCCTTCTTTCTCCCAAGGGGCAATGAATGCCATTAGAAGAAACTTTCTGCTTTTCTCAGTGCATGGCAAGAGCATAGTCCAAGTCAGCATTGCAGCTTGGAAGGACAGCCCAGTCTGACTTTTGAAATTTTCAAGCACCTTTTGAGATTTGTGAATTTTTTTGGGGAACACCGTGAATTTCTCTAATACATCAGCTAAGGTATATGGATTGCTCTTGGGAAAGCAATACACTTCCTTTCTTTCAGAATTCCCTTTAAATAAATTGAAAAAAAATCCTAGAATAAGTAAAGGTTTTCTTCAAGCAAAGAAAGACTTCTTTTTAGGAGAACTTGCATTTGTGGTTAGTTCAGGATGCTCATGAAAATACAGGTTGATCTCTTGAGTTTTTCTGGGACTGGGCTTATCTTCCGAAATGTGTGGACTCTTTAGCAAGGCATCCCTTAAATTAGGAATGCTTTTCTGTCTTCTGTCAGAAGAATTGCTGTTTCCACTGGTTTCTTTTTCCTAAACTGCAGGATTTGTGCCGTGAAACTTTTTTTGCTGCAGAAGAGATAACAATGCATCGTTTGTGAACATTTTAATTTCCAGTCCGTGGGACGTCGCTGGTCATTCGTAGATCTCACATGATGATAGCACAAAGGACTGGTTTGCATACTCACATCCTTTTAAGGTTCAGGCAGGTATTAATGGGTCTGTGAGTGAACTCAGTGCTTAGATCTAATATGGCAGTTTGTCTTCTCTTATGCTGTATGGAACATCATGAAGTACAGCCTCTCTTTCCTCAGTTTTTCCAGTACCACACCTTGCGAAAAGAAGCAAAATTACTTTGTATCAGGGAGAAAATAAGTTTAGCAAGTGATTGAGTTTACAGTATGAGAGAAAAGACTAGGGCAGTCTGATCCTCCCTCAGTGTAAGTGAGGATGACTCCACTACTACTGTTGAGATTGGCCCCTTTGATGTTGTTAAATCCTTGAGGTAGGGATAAGTGTCTTGGAGAATGTTGACGCTGTAATACAGCTTTGTTTGGCCTTCAGGTTGGCTTGCTTTCTTCATTTCCCTTGTGTAAAACTCAACTGTTCCCCTCCAGCCATATCTCACAAAGTACCATTTAAGTGATGGGGAAGATTTTAAGGAACAATTTTGCTCTGCATATGGGCTGACTAGGACTTGCTACTAATTGCATTACTACTGATTTTCATGCATCATTGTGTGACCTCTGAAAATTGAAAGCCCTGGAAGGATCTGCTTATGTACTTTCTTTCTGTCTTGCTTTTTCAACAGTTACATCGCAAAACAGCGAAAGTTAGAAAGTATCAATGACAATGAGGTTGGATATTATATTGGACTTAAAAATCTGTGAGTATGGGATACTTATTTTATAAAGCTATCTTCTTTCTCTATTTCTTTTATAGAAGCATATGGAGTCCTTCTAAAAGTATAGGCCTAACTTTGTGTGTTACTGAGGAAAGCTGTAAATCTTGCAGTTGAGCCTTGTTGAAGTTTCACCCAAAGTCTTACTTGGACCATTATTGTCATTATGCTTTCCATTTTATTTTAAATATGTAACAGTTTTATTTGTTTTCACAGGACTGTGGTGGATTCAGGCTTAAGATTTGTGTCTCGCCAAGCGTTTGTGAAAAATGTGAACCTACAATACATGTGAGTAAGACTAGTGTCTGTCTGCCTTCCAACTCAGAACTGCCCAACTCATAGTATTTTATTTATTGTTAATTTTTTTCTATCTCTTACCACTTCATAAATATTTTAACAAGTCAGACTTACAATGATCTTCTATCATTACTTGACTTTAAATAAGATAAGTTTGGTAAGGAACTGGCAAATACTAAGAACACAGTGTGGGATGGTAAAAAGACCATTCTGTTGATTATCTTGTCTCTTACAGTGAACTTCGTCTGTCTTTTGTGGTAAGAAGTGTAGCACAAAGAGTGCCTCCCTTGAAGATATGATGCCCACACTGTGCATCACACTCAGTGGCATGGGTTTGACTACCTCCAGTCTGATTCAGTAGGCTGAACTTGTTTTAGCAGCTGCAGTGCAGTAGGTGCATACATGAAGCACATCTAATATAATTTGACCAGTACACGTGCCCACAGACTGTGACATGACTGTGAACTGAACTACTGGGGGTGATCACAAGATTCACTTTGAAATAAACTCCTTCAATAATCTAATGCATCTGAAGCAGAATATAGGATTGAGGTTGCTTTTGCACCCAAATGAGATTATAGTTCATGAACTTCAGGAAGCAGAATTGGTGCTTGTGCAGCTTTTTGACTGTGTTTTTCTAGATTTCATGTGCTTTAGGTGTAGCAAAAGCTGAACTGATCAACGTTCTCTTTTTAGTATGACTTATGTGCTTTTAGCCTGATGACATTGGGAAGACACTGTACTAAGCCTTGTTTTTGTAAGGTATTTCTTTGTAATAGGGAAGAACTGTTGAACAGAGCACAAGGTAGATTACTGTGCTTATAAGTTGGAATCACTTTTTGGCCCGTGTGTTCCAAAGAATGCAATTAATTCATGTAAGGAAGTGCACATGAATGTCTGTTTTTCCCTAGACATTAACTTCTCCATAATGTGGTACAGTCACTGGGGGAGTGTGAACCAGATTTTGAGAAGGCTATGAGACTTACATATTACTTCAGATAGTCATTAATAAAGGGCTTTTTACGGTAATCAGTTGGTATCTTTTACAGTAAATTTGTGTGTTTACCTGTATAAAAATTGCTAAGTGAATTTAGTTGTGAGTGAAATTCCATATGCACTGGCTGTGGAAATATGCAATACCAGTTGAAATACACGATGAGAACATGCTATCTGAGGGGGTCATTTGGGAGGAAAGATTTAGTGACTGTGCTGGGACAGAATCTCAGTGCAGTGAGGCAGAACAAAGCAAATTCAAATCTGGAATCAAAAGGAATTTTGTATTACGTTTTTACATCTTTTCCCCATTAACTTAGCTTCTGAGAAGGAATGTATCAGAATACTGTATATAGATTAGAACACTGAATCTACTCATCTTGGAAGACACTACAGAGAAGAGCAACAGAGCTATAAGGAGCTTTAAGGATACTCAGAGTCTGAGTCTGTTCAGTGCAATAAAGATACGACTGAAAAGGAAAATCGTTGTAATAGGACAAACAATGATTCGAAACTCAAAAAGAGTTGATTTAGATAAGATGTAAGGAAAAAGTTTTTTACAGTGAATGTGGTGAAACACTGAGAAAGGCTGTCCCAAGAGGTGGTGGATGCCCCTGCCCTGGAAACACCCAAGTTCAGGTTGGATGGGGTTCTGAGCAACCTGATGTAGTTGAAGATGTCTCTGGTCATTGCAGGGAGATTGGACTAGATGACCTTCAAAGATCCCTCCAACCCAAACGGTTCTATGTTTCTATGGGTTCTATGATGATCTTTTCTTTAAAAGAAGAGTAATTATGATGAAGAAAGGGATTCCTCATCATAATTCATCATCATTCTGCAAGTGCAGAATGAGAAGTAATGCGTTGAGTTTGGAGAAAGGTAGACAGATAATTGGAAGATCTTTCTATTTATATGGGCAAGTAGACATTACAGAAGGTGAGAAAATTGGTGGTTTCCTCTTGAGAGGCTTTTTTGCCCGTTGCCTTAAGGAAATGGGTTTCCTCTAGTCACAAAGTGTCTCTATTCCCAGTGATTGCTTCTAACCAAAACTTGCACAGGTGAACACGTTTCCAGAAAACTAATCACTGAACAGACCAGGCAGACCCTATTAAAGTTACCACTTACGGGAAAAAGTGTCATTGTGTATGTATGACCTGCTAGGCTTTATAGAACCCACTTGGATGATATGCTGTTAAAATATCGTCACTGTCGGACATGGGAAGAGCTTCAACTGGAGCATGTAGTCAGATGGGGAATACGTCTGTGTTTGTAGGCAGACTTGCTAGAGCTGTAGTTCATGAAGCTCTTTGTTGGAAACAAATTAGACTGACTTGACATCTGTTCAGTTGATGTACACGGATTCTTTATCCATGAACCATGAGCTTGTCCAATCTCACTGTGTTTTCTTTTGGTGAGGATTTAGTAGTGTTAGCAGACACAGGATAAGCCCAGATAAGATGGAAAATAGTAAGTGGCACCAACTGCTTTAGATGCACAGACCAAAGCAATAAGTATGAAGGTATTTTTTACTGAGGTTGATCTGTCACTCCTGCAAAATGCATTTGTTTGTTTTCTCTGGCAAGTCTTTATGCACACTAAAATGTTTCTGAAAGCTGCAGTGAATCATGGCTTGCTGTCATCTGCAATAAAAATCCCGTTGACTGCACTGGGAACGAGTCGTTGGGACAATGAAAACTGTTGAAATAATTTCACTTTGCAGGCATAACCTCTGAGTACAGATCTTTACAAAGTCTTATGTTTTATTTTGAAACAAGTGTGTTACTATTCCATAAAGAAAACAAAACCTCCAAACACTTTTATGAAGACTGATATAATTGTGTAAGCTTTAATTTTGTTAGTTTTATGAAAAATCTTTTAATGTAGTTACAGAGCTCTATTATATGAAAGTAGTATTTTATGAATATTACAAGAATATAAATTTAAAAGAAACTTACTAACAGACATTTCCTTAGGCCTTTTGGGTCATTACCTTATTTTCTTGGTAAAACATACATAGCCCAAGTAAGTTTCTAGAGTTATGTATGATGAGAAGATTGAATAATAACATAAACAACAGGAAAATAAGTGCCCTACTTAAGTGTAATTAATAGCCTTGCTTATCTAGTTCTGGTGTTTTCGTTGACCTTGGACTCAAATTAGCCAACAGTCGCATTTTAGTAGTGCTGTAGTTTATAAGCTTATTTGCTGCTAACAGTAATTTTAGTGGACCTGTGGTGTATTATCAGTGCCTTGAAAAGTAAAAACACATTCCACAGGAAATGCGTGTTTCCAAAAACTTTAAAAAGTAAGTGCTATTGGACGCCAAGCTGTATCTAATTGCATCCCTCATCATGGATTTGTGAGTGTATTATATGTACAGCTCTAGATATTAAAGTGAGTTTGTATCTCTGCACTGTTCAGGTTTAGGCAAGGCAGCCAAATGAAACCATTTGAGGTGTACCTTGCTGCACACAGAGTAGGCTCCACTGTAGGGAGAGCTGGCAATTGCCTGTGGAGGGACACAGAGCATAGCAAAAGGACCATTTCTTCACCTCTTTTTCCCTGTTTTCGTTAGATCTCTTCCCTCCCTTTCTTTCATGCCTCCCTTTGCCAGAAGCACTATAGGTGGTAGAGCTGTGCCCATGTTCATAGTTCTGTGAATTTTTGTGCAGCTTCTCAGTCTGCTTTTGCTTTCCTCACATCGCCACAGGTTTGCTTTTAGCTGAATTAGTTTAAAGGGAGCTTGATATTTGCATGTAAAATGCAATCATGCTTTTGATTGAATTTGGGTCCTTTCCTTAGATATAACTTTGAAGCCAGGTTCTCTACTCTTGGCTTTTTTTTTTTCCTCACAAGAAAAAAAGTCTTTAGAAACCCAGATGGATCTTCTTTGGTCTACTCACCCTGATCTTTTTATATGTAGTTAAATTGGGGAACTCATTCATATTCTCTTTCTGTGGAAGTGTGGTCCTTAACTATTTCAAAATAAGCCTGGCAGCGATTTTTTCACTTAACGTGAATGAAGGTCACAAAAGGCATCTAAAGTGCACACTTTATGAAAAAAGAAAAATTAAATATACTGTCAAAGTGTTATTTAAGGTCATAAATTTTTAGCAGCGGTCTGCAGGTAAAGCCCACTGTATATCTGGTTGTCTTTTGGGGAAGGTAGGATTTAGTTGCTATGCTGGTTAGAAGAGACAGGTGTATGCCTTGTTTGGTAATACCGTGAGGGTATCTGCATGTCCTGCTTGTCAGTGTTGGAACCGGAAGGATTCTCTTGTATGATGAGTGAAGAATTTCCCATGAAGGGATGGGGTTTGATGGGCCTTAGTGTTGGAGGCAAAAGCCCAAGGCAATATGAGGATCTATTATTATTCAACCTCCTAAGATACAGCATGTGTGTATTAGGGGAAAAAGTATAGTGACAGAAACACTACTTCTGCTCTATATGCAAATTATACTTTGATGTTGATGTAACTGATCAGAGTCCATGAGGCATTTTCACCAGCATCTACCACATGCAATCCAGTTCACCAGGCAAATGAAATAGTAGCTCATTTGTTTTGTTCTCACACATAAGGACAAGTCAGTTTGTAAACTTTTGCCAGAAGGAATCAATGATGAAATGTAGTAAATATAATCTCCTAAAGATTCTGTTCTAAACATTTATAGAAGACTAGCTTCTAATTTCTCTGAAAACTATCTTGTACTCAGAGATCAAGGACTGAAAGTTGGGAAGTAAACAGTGTGTTCTTTCGTCAGGTTGAAAAAAAAAAAAAAAGACTTAATCCCTGGGTTTAAATGCAATGCAACTTTAAGTGTGGAGCCTTTATGGCGCCTTTATAATACCACATAAAACTCATGGTATTTTGGCTCATAATACTGATTTGCACTTTACTGCTGGCAGTTACACAGTTTACTGCTCTCACTATCTTTAATTGGTAGACTGATAAGACTATAGAAAAGCAGCATTATTTTGCTTTGAGGTGGAGAAAGCAGTTTTGTAAGCCTATGAGGGGAAGAGAATTTCTGGTTCAGATCAACAGTTTTTTTTGCTCTGCATAATGATGGAGGGCCTTTCACTTAATTACCACTGGAAACCGTAAATGCTTAATTGACATTAAAAAAGCCCAATACAGGCATTTTACAGTTTTCCTTTTGATCTTCCATGTGGGTGCATATTGTATATGCAATTTGAAAAGAACAACTAAAAGGCTCTGATGCGGATGTGTGCTAGCATGTGAAGAGGGCTGCATCAAAGAAAGGGATACACCCATTTCACATGAATAAATTGAGCATATAATTAACACCTGGACTTTACAAAATACTTTTGAAATACAGTTAAATCTGCTGCTTTTCTGCAATGAATAAAATGCAAAAAGTGAAAATGTTGATCCCTGTTGAGTTTGAATTTGAATGTCTTTGACTTTAGATGCACACTGGATTCAACCCTTTGAAATCCTTCAAACTGCAAAGTAATACTGAACATTGTCTTTTTACAACTGAAGTCAAAGGACTCTTAGAGCTGGTTTGAGTTCTTAATTATTTTTTAAGAGACACAAACTGTATTTTCAGTGTAATAAGAAGCAATTCTAATTAATGTAATCTTTCTGTTTTTGCGTAGCAATTTATCCAGAAACAAGCTCTCAAGTTTGTCCAAGAAGCCTTTTCGCCATCTGGGTTTGTCTGATCTGTAAGTTGTCGTTTCTTAAAATAATGTTAATTTTTGGCTGGAATGGAAGAGGAGGACTTTGAATTTTGTTCTGTTGAAGACAGAGGTCAATCAAAGATAAGGGGTGAAATTGTGATCCAAAGAAAGTGTTGATACTGGACACTTAAATACAGAGATAGTTTCATTACAGGGCATTATGAAGGTCAGGTATATATTTTAAAGCAATGTAGAGGTCAAAACAGCTTCCTCCCTTCAGCTTTAAGATATTTTATTGTGAGAGTTCTTCACACAAAACTACTTTGTGTTTATATTAAATATTTGAGCTAGTGAAAATGTAGTCTTCCATGGATCTTCGAATGGAAGACTCTCATATTCTTATATGAGCCCCACAGCTGCTATGCTCATAGTTGGCTATTGAAGAATATTAATTCTTTGAGTTACACTGTGTTTTATATAATCATTTAGTAATGAAACCACTGGCAAAAATACATTTATTGGTTGTTTTCATATTAACATTTTTATCCTTTGTTTCCTCAACTGGATTTTTTTAATTGGTATACATTTCAAAATTTTGTACCTCTTGTGCATGCCCTGCTAATATGCAGAGAACCTGCAGAAGCTTTGGGAGGACTGAGACTGAGTCAGAAATTGCTCAAAGTGACAGTCAAAATGTGCAACACTAGACATGGAATCTTTGACCTCTTTTGGTGAACTTCGTCATGTGAGAAGTGACATGAACAAATCTCAATGCCACAAAAAAGGGATTATACCTCTTAGATTGGTTTTGTTGATTTTTTTTTTTTTCACAGCCCAGAAAACATTGCTCACTGGAATTTTCTTTCTTAACCTGTCAGTTGCTGAGTACTCTGATGGAGAAACTAGCTAGTTGTAGAGTGCTCCATTGCTCCATGCCCTGTGTTGGTCTGTTGGTTCTGCATGAAGAAGCAGGGGAAGGGTTATGCAGAATTGCACAGAATTAAGAAGGTTGGAAAAGACCATTGGACCATAGAGTCCAACCTTTTACCTAATTTAACGACCTATCCAACACCTATCCATCATCTAAACAATCTAGACCATCTAAACCATCTAAATCGTGTCAGTAAGATGGTTCTGGGAGTGAGCCAGATATGGGAAAAATTAATAGTAGGAAGGTTAAACAGAGTAGTGTTTGAGGTGTGGAGAAAATGTGTGATGAAGTACAAATTGAAAGAGAAAGGGAGTACAAAACTGAAGGAGAGTGTCGTTGGCTAGGGAAAGGGAGTGTAGGAATAGATCTAATGAAGTTGTGTGAACAGACATTGTGATGAAGTGTGTGGGAAATGAGGCAAAGAAAGTGGAAGGATAAAAGCAGACCCTGAAGGGAGAAAAAGCAGAGATAAAATCAATGTAGTGAACAATTCTGTTGAAAAGTGGCTAATACATAGGTGGAAGATCAGAAAGAGGAGAGAAAGAAGTGTATTGATAGATGAATCTTAGATAAGAGTGTTTCCTTAGATAGCTTCTGAGGAACTCTTTCTAAATCTGACAAAGAAGTATGTTACTGTTAGTAATCTTGTAAATCAAAATATACAGGGATAAAAAGTTCAGGATAGGATGTAAGAGAGGATTTCACCAGTTATTACGGAGAAGGAGGTGCTACTTTGAAAAACTTCTTTTAGAACAAATGAAATGTGGCAGTAAAATTACAGCAAACAAGATAAAGACTAGTAATTTGGTTTTGCTAGGTCAGATTCCTTCACAAAAGTATCTGTAGACAGCTATTATGCCTTG
Source organism: Serilophus lunatus (assembly GCA_013399895.1). NCBI lineage: Eukaryota > Metazoa > Chordata > Aves > Passeriformes > Eurylaimidae > Serilophus > Serilophus lunatus. The sequence continues at coordinate 97,474 of VXBA01002328.1, read as the reverse complement.
AGCATCCTGCCTATGGTGTGTTTACCTCATTTAGTGGGTTTGACACAAAATGAAAGAGTGGAAGAAAAAGACTACTCAGGCATTGGTCAAGAGAAATTTCTCTTTTACAGGGAAGCTATAGTATGAAACAGAAAATGGAAGTAAATCTTGCTGTTTTAAAATCTCATGCCATAGGCTTTGATCCAAGGAATCCTCATATGTGTGGCACAAGCAATTTTTATCCATGCTATGGTGGTGTTAAAGTCCAGCAGATGACTTCTGTGGATAGAAATCACTCCTTCAGAGACTTTGAGAATGATCTCTGCAGTTGTTTATCCTCAAAAAACTTTAGATGGCTTTTAGGGGAACAGGTTATAGCTCTGATAAGCTGATTTTTTTCATGATTTGCACACTGCATGTCCTCGGGAGGCATTTATGAGCATAGATTCTATGAGAAACTTGAGCTTCTGTACATCGAAAATACCAGTGAAACTTTGTTAAGAATGATTGTTCTTCTTGTAATGAAGTGCCTTAAATGGTCACTTGCTCACTCACTTTATTGAATCTCATGTGTGCCTATAGAAGAAAAAAATAACACTGGGTCACTATTTATATAGATATAAATATGGGATATTTCTGTTCATATTTAACTTGTGCATTATTGCTTTACATTGTTGTGTAGTTTTATTAAGTTTTAAAAGTAGATTTTGGTAAGTTTGCTAACCTGTGGTTTGAATTCTGTGTGGTGTACTGTTTCTATTTCTGTTTGAGCCGTTTTTTTCAGTTAGTATTTTTTCATTATATTATCTAAGGTTTTACTGAAAGATTTTCTGAAAGTGTTGTAGTACATGAATTTTGAAGATCAGGTAAAATCCTTTTTTATCGTAAGAGTTTGTTTTTTTATCCGAGTGTTTGACCCTATAAAGAATTTACCACCTCACAGGAATAAACCATTTCTGAGGTAACTTAGCAGAGACTCAGGTGTAGAGAGGAATTCTAATCACTGCTTGATTTGTGAAATAAAATGGAGCTTCGTAGAAAGACTACTTTTCCATGTGCTCCTGATTTACCCTGTTAAAACGGAAATAGTAGTCAAGTCCCCTGTGTGATTTCTCCTGCCTGTGAGTGTCTGGGTCCTTGGTGCATGCAGGGTTTCATTCCCTGCACGGAATGAACTGTTACTGACTTGCAGCTTGCACTGGGCTAAATTTGCCAAGGTTGCATGCTTTGTGCTTCTTAAGTAGTGAGTTCAACTCACCTTCTTTAACCTTCTTAATTAGAAGATTCAACTTCTACTTTCACCCAGCTGAATGCCAGGACTCCTCCTGCCCCTCATTTTTTTTTCAATATGCATGACATGTTCTGCCTTCTAAATTAAACAGTGATTTTTTTGCTGTAGGATATTGGTGGGCAATCCATTCAAGTGTTCCTGTGAAATCATGTGGATCAAGAAATTTCAAGAGACCAAGTTTTACACGGAAACTCAGGATTTATATTGCATAGATGACAACAACAAGAGGACAGCCTTGCTGGATATGAAGGTCCCGAACTGCGGTAATATTCTTTTAACATAAAATTACTGCTGTATTATTGTATGCCAGGAAAAACAAACATGCTTTTTTACAGAGTACTTCTCAGGATGACAGCAGGGCTCTAAAGGAAAAGTTTTCAGTGGAGATATTAACCACTCAGTGGGCTTGCACCCCACTTGGAATAGTTCTGGGAACTTCATAGAATCATAGGATATTTTGAGTCGGAAAGGACTCATCAGGATCATTGAATCCAACTCCTGGCCCTATGCCAGATACCCCAAGAATCACACCATGTGATTGAGTATATTGTCCAAACACTTCTTGAGCTCGGACAGGCTTTGTGCTGTGACCACTTCCCTAGGGAGCCTGTTACAGTGCCCAGCCACTCAGCTTCATGCCATTTCTTCGAGTCCTGTCACTGGTCACCAGAGTGAAGAGGTTGGTACCTGCCTCTCCTTTTCCCCTCGTGAGGATGTTGAAGACCACAATGAGGTCTCTCTTCAGTCTCCTCTTCTCCAGACTGAACAGAACAAGTGACCTCAGCCAGCCCTCATGAGGCTTCCCTTCAAGATCCTTCACCAACTTGTGTAATGAAGAATGTGCCACTATTCAAGTGCAGGGAAACAGAATACTGATAACGGATAGCGCACAAGAACTGAGCTAAACAGTAGTGCTTCCGAGATTGATGGGCACAAAATTTTACCTCCTTTATTTTTTTCAGGTATTATGGTTAATGAAGTCTTTATTGTCCTTCAAAATTACAAACTCTGGTACTAGGACCGTAGGAAGAAAATTCAGAAGAACTTCCTGCTAAATGAGACAAATTAGCAATAGCTCTGTTTTTCACACAGATAAGTCTACTGAGTTCACTTGTAAAAGCAATACAGAAGAGTTATATTAAGCTTAGGTCTGTAGCATATTTCATCATCCTTTTCTCAGTTATCTTGTATGGATCTAGAGACAGTGGAAAAATAATGTAACAATAATGCCTTCCCCTTTTTTGTATACACTGTTGTTGGCTGTAGACAGTCCTGGAATGGCTAGGAAAGATTTCACCTGCTAGTTGAAGAGATTTCTCCTCCTCTGTGTATGAGAGGCAGGGTGTTTCTAATGTGATGTCACATCTGCTGGACTCTGGAATTTCCTTTGAAGAGTGGGGAGCTGGAGTGCCCAGGAATGGGCAGGGAAGAAGGAAAGGGAGGAGAGGCATCATCATGAAGGGCTGATTTGGATTGGAAAAATGAAGGTGAATAGCAGGATAAATTCTTTTTTCTCCTTCCACCTTTGCCCATTCTTTTATCCACTGCCTGCATGGAGGGTGTGACATCCTCTTTTAGCAGCTGCCACCAAAGAACAGCCATGGAAAGGACCGATTGCAGGCCCAACAACTGCATCATTTAATGACAAAACGCATTTTTGTGACCACACATCACACTGTTTGTCTTGTGTCCATCTTCCTTCTGGGACCAGGCATGGTGGTGTACTCATGGCAAAAATGGTGCTAGTGTCTGTTGCAATCAAAAAAAAACCAACCACTTGATTAGGGGGTCTTGTGAGCTGCACAGTCGGTCATGTATGCTCTAGGATATGGTTAACCTAGAATGGGGGATGGTACCTTGATGAGCTAAATGAATTCCAAACTCCTACTCCAGCTGGACGGACTAAGAGGTAGATTAATGTGCCATGTGTAGAAAGATTGGTCTGCTGTTGGGCTGAGATCACTTAGTGCAAACTAAAACTCTAAACTCCAGCACAGTCTTTTGTAACATTCTTGGCTGGCACACATAAAAGTACCAGGTAGCTAGGATTTTCCTGTGAAAATTTTTGATGTTAAATACCCATAATTAAACCTGTGAGACATTAGTTCTTTCTCCCGATTTCTTAACCATCTGGAGTCAAAGCAGGTTTGTCTCTGACCTCTGGATGCTGTGTAGGTGCATATGTGTTTATGCATGCATGCATCCTGTGGGCATATCTTGACTAAAATACCTGTCATGACAAGGGAAGGTGGTACTTCTAACTAAAGGAGGAAAAGGAGGAGGAAAGGTGAATAAACTTAGATTGGAATTTGCTGTATGTGCAATCTGTATGTGGAAAATGTGCATTGTTTTGAAAATCTAGGTGGATGTGAGCACATGCCTACAAATCCTTTGTTAGCTTATAGAGTACAGGTGTCGCCAAACTTTCCTTTTTTTTTTTTTTTTTTTCCTTTGTCTTTTAGAGGCTCTTTCCCCTTAATTCACCTTTTTCAAAATGAACCAGTGCAGGTCATCAGTTTTTAACAAAGATGACAACATGGCCTTTTCCTAGACACAGAGTATAAAATCCCACATGAAGAGGAATGACGATCTTGGTGGGCTGTGTGTGGAAGATATCTGAAAGACCCAATGCATAGTTCTTACTTTCACTGTCTTTGCAGATATTTTTTGTATTTTGAAGGACAAGACTTAGTTTCTAAACAAAACCACTGATGAAGCTGATTTATTTAAATTTCCAGGACTTTTTGAGAGGCTAATATGTAGAACTGAAATAGAAGAGGAATTCAACATTTCACTTATGTGATTTCTTTTTTTCTCTGTGAACTGTATGACCTTTTTAACTCCCTTTAATGTTAGGAGAAATTTCTGGGCCTTCAGGCCTCTGCATTTTGTTAATAAAATGTTTTCTGATTTTCCTCAGTTAATGAGATGGTTTCATCCCACCTCTTTGCTGAATTTGTTCATTGAGTTTTTAAAATAATTCGGACTCTAGTCGAACATGCACTCTTCTTTTTATTCAGGTGTTATGAATTACTTTATAATGCTATAGTAAGAGGCTTGTACAGGATGTTGCAAATGTTTTGGTACTAGATGGTCTTGCTACTGTGTACAAGATAAATAAAGACAAATAAATTTCTTGCTGAGAAGCAGGTACAGGCCAGTGGTTTCTTGATCATAAGGCTTTGGTTTGTACTAATTGATGAGAAAATTAGCACATTTCTGTGGTACTTTGCTGATTGTATGGTGGAAGAAGGGATCGATACTGTGCTGAGACTGATGCAATTTAGATGCCATCAATTTGTGATTTATTTTCTTGGGATTTAAATTCAGGTATGCTCACTAGCTAGAACATCCTTTTCAGCTGCAATATTAAAAGTATCAATCAATAATTATTTTTTAAGCTGCATTTGAAATTTATTACAGATGATGAAAATTGTCAGATTCTTTCAAGTTTTAGAATCATAGATAATTCCTACATTAATGATTTTCAAGTTGCATCTACTGCATTGGAGCCTTCTATGTAAAGAATGGTGGTGTTTGGTTTTGCTATTTTCACAGCGTTTGCTGTTTCTCTGTACAGCATGTACAGCATGTACATCACCACCTAAGCTGTCCTCTTTTATTTCCACCTGCTAAATAGCATTAGAAAATCAATAAAGAGAACTAAATAAGTAAACACTTTTTTCTTATTACTACTTCTATAAGCTCTGCTGCAATCGCCACCAGTGTGTTAAGTCCTTGGAAACGAGGCATGTTCTGTGCCTGAGGTAAGGGCACTCAAAAGACTTAAAAGACTCAGTCTGCAGATCAGCTGAAGCTTGCTGAATGCCAAGAAGGCAGGACTATGCATTTGGAACTGGTTTTTGATGTGTTGCTTGCTCCTTCTGATAGACATTCAGTTATTTGGATGTTATCATTGGCCTCAGTGATACTGAAAGTAGTCTTTTTATCTTGTGGTATTCTGGGGAAAAGCGTGTCTTCTACAGCTGGCTCTGCAGTCCTGTGCAGATTTTGTGTTGCTCTGGATCTCAGTTTAGTAATGGCATTTTTCCTTGTCTGGTCAATTTAGTTTTATGTATACAGATATGGTGTTTCACCTGTCTTTCAATTTTGCTTACTATCCCAGCTGTGGATGCTTATTTATCATCTATTTTTTCTTTGGATGCCTTCTTTCTTGTCATTGGTTGTGTATGCTAGCTAAAATCTACTGGACAGTGTTGCAAATTAGTTCTGTGTGCAAATATGCTGTACGTATAACTAAGGTATGTTCAGACTGGCTGTTTGTTTATGTGTGCAGCCAGTCAGAGGAACTGTTGCATGGTGTGAGAACTGTGGGATTTTATGAATGACCACATTCTTTGCCTACCTCTTCCCTTGTACATGAAGTACTGTGATGTTGCCCTTAACGCTGCTTCTTGTGTATGACTGACGAAATTTTAGAAGTTGTAATGTAGAATTTCAATCTAAAGCGATGAATAGCCTATTTCTTGCTTGTTGGGGAAAGCCATGAATTTTAACAGGCAGTTGTTCAGATGACTGCAAATGATCTGGCTTTATTTCAGTCTGTTTGGAGATTTTTTTGTCCTAGAGGTAAGTAAGTAGATTAATACCAGACTGGAGGCAGGTGGTTGTAAAATCTAAAGAGGGGAAAAAGGCAAACTAAAGGATTGACACATTTGTGTCTTTGAATTTGTGGAAGAGATTTGTAGTATGTGTTTTATTACTGAGTCAATAAAATAAGCATTAGATCTTACACAATCACAGTACAATGAAGTATAAAACCACAAGCAAAGGCATAATCTGGTGGGTGTTGACAATTTTTTTCCATTATCAGACAGGTTTCACAGATAAGGCTATTAGAAGGAGAACATTACAGACAGAATGAAGGGAGTTTAAAAAAAGCCTTAAACATTCTTAGTGTTCACCTTTCAGAATATTTGTGGAGTCCCTACCCTGTATTGTTTATTTTGGCTCAAGAGCTAGATGTGATGCATGATGTTTGGTGGCAAACTGTTTTTATTTTCTCTGTAAGAGTTCTCATTTGTGATGATGGGCTGTGTGAAAAAGTTTGGTGTTTTTATGAAACTTTGACAGTATTGAGGTTTCACTGTTGCTCTTGAGTTGCATTAGAATTTTCTAGACTTAATTAAAACAATTTTCTGTCTTTGAAGTGAAAATAACCTGAAATTTTTGGAGTTTGAAAAGGCAACAGAAATGTCATTTTCGAAGACATGGACATATCTTCCTTCTGAGCATGCACACATTTATACGTTTGTGAATCAATCATCAACTTTCATATAGATGTTCAGACATGAGCATCTACATGATACATAAATCAAGTATTGCGAATGATGATAGTTGAGTGTTTGTGATGTGTGCGAATGTCTCATATTAAGAAAACAAAGCAGATTTTTGTTTTTTGTAATTCTGATTTGAATTCTTCTTTAATTTCGGTGAAGCAGCTTTGTATTACACAGTAGATTAGAAATAGAAAGTAGTAAGGCGCTATCCAGGGGAAAGAAGTGTGTCTGGATCACTCAAGTATTGTCCCTGAACTCAGCACATGGTTGAATTTTTCAGAGGTACTCTCTGTGCCTGACTTGATGCATCTGCTTAAGCATGGAGTACTGATATACTGAGTATAACAGCTATCTGACTTGTCTGGTGATATTCTTTCTTTGCTTGTACATTCTATCTAGATGAAGACTGATGACTAGATAACTGTATTCTGGAGTCCCTTCAGTAATATACTTGGTATGCAGTATGTTTTGTATTGAGAGTGAAACTCATACTTTATTTTTTATGTTCTCTGAAAATGTTCCTGTGTCAGGATTGCATGTTTATCATGCTGAAACGTTAGAAGAGTCAGCATTATTCTGAGCATTTTCTGGACACACATGAAATTCCACAGATTCAGGAACTGCAGCTGCATTACATGTACTTAGTGAATAAGAAGCCTTTTTTTAAAGGATTGCAGAAGCTAGTTTAGGCCTCATGAACTTATTTTAAGGCTGTTTAGCTTTCAGTTCATCTGTTAACCTTGTGGCTACAGTATTCAGCCCAACTGTACTACGTGTCTCTAGTTTTCTTTTGAAAGTCGGGGATAGACTTAGATGCCAGGTAAGCACAATTTCTCCATATGTAATTTAATTTCCTTAGCCATTCAGAGAACATGGCTGGGTACCTTCATGATACTGCTAGAAAGGGAAATGTTTATAAGATTGATAGCCTCTGTAGAAACATGTAGTCTCAAAATTCTTTCAAAGTGTTTATATCTATACTACAGACAAGATCAATTAATTCAGGTACTGCAAGATCCTGCACCTACCTACTAAAAAAACAGGTCGTGCCTGGGGATCTTAAAAGAAAATTTGTGGGCAAAAGTTAAGGAGCTGATGTAAATATAAGCTGATGGAAATATAAGTCCTTTGTCTGGTTTTGAATACCAACAGCAACTGTCAAAGCTTCTGTACAGGCTGGCTGCAGAAGACAACTCACTGTCCAAGTGAATTTGAGCGGGTGCACAGCTGTTTGTGGGTTTCACCTGTACTGCACTCATGATGGCATTTGAAGCTGTGGCTTCTGTGTTCCTGGTTCTGCAGAGATAGTATTTGTTGCTGTGGTTGTGAAGATGAGTTTGCAAGTTTTGTGGTCTTTGCTGTGGCGCGTGCTGGCTCTATGTAAAAAAGTTTGCGTCTAGTGACAATTGTAGTTAAGTATGGAGTGATGGAGTGTTTAAAGACACTGTGAGAGTGCATTGGCTCTGGGAAAGCATACTTTAAATTAGACTCATCATCTTCTGGTAGAGACTATACTTGTTTAATTATTTTCTGTAAAGGTTCCCAGCTGAATGTGACAATCAGGCATGTCATGATTGGAGGCAGATTTCTTTTAGTATTTTAAAATATTTGGGTGGCTCAGTGAGCTGCCACATCATTCATTTGCCTCCTGTCAGAAATATATTCCTCCATAGGCTAACGAGGTAGATATTGTGAGTATCAGATCTGGTGCAGTAAGAAAATGAGAATTGGACTTCTAAGAATATGTGCTGAAGCAGCAATCCACTAGCAAGAATAGATCAGAAATGAGTTTGTTCAGTGTGCATATGCCTTGCGACTGCATATTAGGAAATGCCGAAGTCATGGGACATTCTTAAACTGGTCTGAATGACTCTTCTTTTTTTTTTTTTACATGAAAAAAAGTAGTTGCTGACTACAGAAGGACTTTTTGCCACCCTTCTCCAGATTCAGCTTCAGTTCAGGAATATAACCTACAACTTTGGAGATAATGTGTTCACCACCAACACATAGATTGAGATTATTCTAGTTTAACCATGTCAGACCATGTACCATTTGGTATATTTGTTCACTGTGGAAAAAACCCATCAAGATTTGCTGTGCCACATGGCAAGCATATGTCTATTCAGTGGTGATTCAGTGCTTTATTCAAGGGCTACATATTCTCCTGAAGATTTAAAGAAGTTTTGATCTGGGACAGTTTTGTTAGTTAATATCCACAATTGGTCAGCAGAGTATGGAAATTTACTGGGAAAAAGTGTCATAATTTGAGATTCCCTTACATCTTTCCCCTTTATACCTTTGATATTAAAGCATTTATTTGCATTTTAATCCATTGGAAATGTCAAGTTTTGTTGTTTGCTATGGCAAAGTTCTAGTGGAGAGTATGTATGGTGGTTAGTGGCAGTCAGATGAGGACAGGAGAAGAAAGGAATTTTGAATGTCTTGAAAAAAAAAGATGGAGATGAGATCTTTGGGCTTCCGAAGATTAATGAAAGATGATATTTTGTTTTAAGTGTTCCTTATTCCTACTAGTTCTGTGTACTATTTGCCTCACATATCTGAATATATTTGTGGTTATAATCTTGTAATAACTTCTGTGAGATTTCTCCAATTATCTCTGTATATTGAGCATTTCAATTCTGTGATGGTGATACAACAGGAAGTGGAAACGATTCTTTATGTTTCTTTAACTCATGCTTTGCATGTAAACTTTTTGGATATCCTGTTTATGGTGTTAAAAATGCAGCCAGATGATATTTGGCACTGTAGACTTCAGAGGAAACATGCACAGTGGCTGAAATCTGAGCTTGTTGCCCACAGCACTTCTTAAGTGAAACACAAAAGGTGAATTACATATCCAACATCTCCTGTCCTTATAGGTAGAATTACTACAAAGTTTCTTGCTTTGTTTTTTTAAATCCTTAAAAGCCTTTTCCAAAAGAAAAGACCTTTGGAATTTGGAAATTCATGTTTTCAAACGAGGCAGAATTATAGAAGAATGATATTAGAATGATGCAAGAAAATTATTTTCCTTACATGGATACAATGATACTGTTTTGAGCCAGTAAGACCTCTGAAATTTGCAGGTCCATGTAACAGTTCACTACAAATTACATTGTCAACCATCCTTTTTTTAGGGTCTAGGCAGTACAAGTGGTGCGTGTTGCCAAGCTGTACTGTGTTGATGTAATCAGTTGTATGTTTTCTCCCTAGAGAGAAAAAGCAAAACCAGGGGACCCAAGAACCTTAGACTGTATTTAAAACTTATGTGAGGCAGGTAGACCATATTTGAGCCACCGTACCATAAGTAGATATTTTATAAATCAGTGGTTCTACTAGCTTGCTTTACGTGGTTCAGTTTGATAGATGGTTGCTGTCTCAGTATTAATTTGATAATTCTCTGTCTGATACATGTATTAAAAAGATGATTAACGATTTCAGGTAAAGATTAAAATGACCTTATTAAAGTCAGATACAGTTGGCTAGTTTTGAGAAAAAAAATATTTTTTTCTTGCTAACAAGTTATTATCACAGATTCACCTCCAAAAACGTGCCGAGCAAAAAGGAAATGTCATGGGCAATATTGAAAACCATTTAGTGATACTGTATCATGTCTAGACTCATGGGAGTTTGTTGACAGACCGATGAAAATCAAGGACTTAGTGTGCAAAGGATAGCATAAATGAATACAATTGAATTTACGATGTTCTTTCTTGTACTGATTCGTTAATCATGTAATTTCTTAGGTATTAGTAAGGCTAACTGGCCATATTGTTGAAGGTTTCTAAGCAACTGAGCAAACCCCAGAACTGAACAGGTGAAAGTTGAAGCAGAAGAAGAATATTAATCAGCATTAATTTTGTAAAAATTTTTGTAATTGAAGATAATGAAACAATATCTTTGGTTTAGTGGTGGATTTACTTCTTCTGTCTTAAGACCACCTTCTAAGAATTGCTTTAATATACTGGCTAAAGTATTCTTGGTTCTAAAAGTTGTTACAGACTAGTATTTTTATTAGTTTTTATTAATATTCAGTTATTTCCTCTTTAGTTCATCCTTCCTTTGAGATATAGTGAGGGCCTAGTTCTAGCAAGGCCAATTTAAGTTTTCTGTAGAAGCAGTAAGTAGCAGTGTGAAGATTTTGAAATTTCTCTGGGAATTTATATACATCCAGTGTGTTTAGTTTTGTGGTTGCTGGAGTCCCTGCTGTGCACAGGGAAGATGTGAGTCATTCCCTAGTGATGCTTGACACTATCGGTATCAGGCTCTCCTTTTGCATTAATGATGGTCTGTGAAGGTAAATGTCCTTCTTCTCTACTTAAGGAAGGGTTTGTTCCTTCTAAAGCATGAGGTGATGTATGGACAGACTCAGCTACACAAATGAGTTCCTCCTGCTTGTCTCTGTTGTGTCTAGTTGTGCTGGGCTGAGGGAAGTGACTGCTTATTCTAATCCAGAGCTGCCTATTCCCAGGAATAAAGTGTAATTAATTTGAATATGAGAAAAGATGGTCTGTATATGGTGAAGAACATAGCTGTCATGAAACACATGTGTTATAGTGGACAACCTTCATTTATTGAACTGGGTTACTCTCTACCTCTCCATTTAAAGTTCTCAATAACAGGTTCCATCTCCCATTTTTAGAGATTGAAAAGCTTTGAGTAGATTATCGAGAAGAAATGGTAATAGAGAAACAAAATAAAAGGGTGCTCAAAATAAAGCAAGGTGAACAAGATCATTCAGAAGTTCTCTTTACTTCGTTCAAGCAGAACAGGAGAATACTCAATCAATTTGAATGTCACTGAGAAATTTCAAAACTGATAAAAGGGAATGGCTCCAGCCTGGCAGTTTGCCTATAAAACTCATTGCTGCAGAAGGTTATTAAGGCAAAAAATAGAGCAAACTTGAAAAAGAAATGGGATACTAGCAGGGTTATTGCTGATATCCAGATTTATAATGCTATCAAAGTTTGAAACAGAGATTGTGTTTTGGTCTTTGGGGCACAATGTAATGTCTGTCTGACAGACGAGACTTATGGAAAGACGATGTCTACCTTTCATGGGCTCTTATGCCACAGACTAAACTTACTATGCTTTACATACAGAAGTATTTGAAGCTGTTCTCTGATTGCTTGTATCAATTGCTGTTCACAAAGCCCTTTATAATGTACATTTGTATCAATGGAAGTGAAAGCCGTCTAAACCACTGTATTTAACCAATTTAAGGCAGGAGTGAAGGCAGCATGATTGGATGTCTTTGTAATTATATAAGTGTCAAAATGCTACTGACCCATATAAATGGTCTCACACTACACTGAACATACAGACTGAGCATCTGTGTATGTTAAGGTCCATTGTTTGTTTTTTTTTTCTTTTAAATACAGTTACTTTTCAGTACAGGTTTGGCTGCTTAGTCTCATGGCTTTTTTGGTAAGTGCAGTGTGTCACATGTCTAGAAGTCACTAGTCATGTCTTATGCTACTGTCTGCTTTTCAAAAATAGAGCCACATCTCAAGTAGTGTGTAGTCTGTTGTGGAGCGGCTGGTGCCATTGGAAATATTGGAAATAAAAGCAAATTGCCTTTGCTGTTTAAGTCCAATATCCCAAGATAACCAGAAAAAAAGAATCCCAAGGCAGTTCTTGTGTTTTTCTTCCTCCTCATGACTGGGAAAGAGAGTAAAAGAAAACACACAGAATAATGTGATTTCTGTTTATTCTGTTTTTAATTCTGATTCCATTCCATTTGTACTTTTTTGAGGCAGGGGTCTTGCCACTGGTTTTTAGTATAACTTTAGGAATCTATGAAATAACAAACACCAGTATTTTATAACTGGCAGGATAAAAGCATGATGTAGCTATTTCCATCAGAGACCAACATGACAGGCAACACAGACATGACATGTGCAGACTTTTGCAAATAAACAGAACTAGATTTAATTCTGGGTATAAGCCAGAGCTAGTACCAGAGAAGTTAAACTTCAGTTACCTATCCTGTAAATAAACACGTTTTAGCAAGAAGTTGTCTCAGAACTTAACAGCTATTAAAGGAGAGCTGTAAGAGACCAGAGTGGTTTTAATTTTTGCTTGCATGTGTGGTTTCACGTGAAATGATGTGTTGGCAGGAACTGCGCAGGTTTGCACAGTGAAATGCTAATCTATCATGTAGACCTCATCCCAAGTGCTAGGGCTAGGAAGACTGGAGACTTTTGATTCTTTGCATGTTCTGGTCTGGAAAGAGCAATTGTAATGGTTTTCAGAGGTGACATGAAAGTGTTACTTTATAAAGGAAGTTATCTTATTATTTCTCTCCTTGTTCCCTAACTAGCATAATTAATACTGAAATGTTCCCCAAGATTAGTTTTATTTCCTGCTCAGCTAGTTCACAAACACTGGTGAGATTTCAATTCACAGCAGGCTGGAGCAGATGGCTATTTTTGCTAGTGGATTACTGGATCAAGGCATACAAACTCTCCAGCTTTGTCTCAATAAATTTCAACATATGATTTGCAAAGTGAACATAACAAGAAATTCATGATGCCTATAATGAGAATCATCTTACAGTACTACTTAAAGCAGGAGAATTGCCTGAGCAGTTATTATATACTTGTGCTGATCTTCAAATCTTATTAGTCAAGAAAATGTTGCCTGTATACTTCTCATTTATTTTTTAACTAATTAAAGCAGATTTCCAATACATATAGCTTCTATTGTACCTCCAGCAAACATATAAATGTGTTCGCATTGATTTGGTAGCTAATTATTTGTTTTGGATCTTTTATATAAGGAAAAATAAAGTCTCTGCTAAACTTCTATACCACCAAGTCCACGATGAAACTGCTGTGCTCTCTAAAAAACTTTCAGAAAACTAAAAGTCATTGCAAGATGCTTGATATGCATACACAGCCAGCACAGCAGATAAGCTCGATTGTTTGAGGTGTTAAATTGCAAATAAGACTTGCCTGGAGCAGTTGTTGAGAAGTGCTTCATAAACGAAACCAAGAGTTTTTACGTAGTGTAGCAGCTCCAAGTGATGGCATAGTATCTATTAAGAAAGGCGATGTTTCTAGAATGGCTACTTAAACGAATATGAAATGTGAGTTCCTGTGTGCCTGAAATCTATTGATACTGCTGGCATTATTTTTGAGGAGGACGCCTCCCTTAATTCCTTGTGATTTTGTAAGCATTCATCGTGTATTTACTTCTTGGGAAGCTCCTATTGCTAAAGAACGATACAGAGTGATTTCTAGCTCCATAAGATGGATGGGGAATCCTGATTCTTGCAGAATCTCTTCTCGTTCCATGGTGAGTGGTACCATCTCACTGCTTTTCTGCTTTCTTGAGGGCAATAAGTCAACTGAGGTGCCTTGGATAGAGGCTAACCCTCTCTTCTGTCTTTTCCCTCCTCTAGTTTTATCTTGTTTATTGCTCTATTTCCCTCACTTTGTAAATAACATCCAGGTTTTGCCCTGCTGTCGCTGTATGATGGGAGGGCTGTAGTCTCCTTTGTGATACTGGGAGCTAATAGGATTTTCCTGGTAGTGTTGTGGAGGGCAGCAGGAATACCACTGCGTCAGTTGGCGGAACATGAAGGTTGCTTTTCATCTGTTACAGAGACAGAAAAAAATTCCAGTTTTAAGGAGTAAGGGGAAAGAGATCTTCTCATTTTTAAGTTAAAACCTGAAGTTAGGATAATTTCTTTTTGTGCATCTGGTATATTTCTGTATATAATTAACTATCTTAATGTATTTCCACGTGCAGTAGTGTTTTCTTAGGATGTAAAATGAAAAATACATAGCAGCTAAAGATTGCAGCTTGATATTTCCAGAAATGCTGTTTGTACTGCCTGACTGAATAGTACTGAATACAGTGAATATTTCACAGAATATACTCGGTTGGAAGAGACCCCCCTCCCATGCATCATCAAGTCCAAGCTTTGATGTTGGGGTGGTTTTACTTGCATTTATATGGCTTTTTAAGAGTTGCATGGTGTCTATTCTGCCAAATACAAATACATGTGGGTTTTTTGTTGTTGTTGTTTCTATCATAGACTTACCCTCAGCAAACTTAAGCAGTTATAACATCACCGTGGTGGAAGGAAAGAGCATCACATTGTACTGTGATACTACTGGAGGGCCACCACCAAATGTGTCCTGGGTGGTAACTAACCTTGTTTCAAACCATGAGGTAAGTTTTACATTCAGATATGCGACAATGTAGAAACAGGTGATACCTGCTGAATGGTGGAATGAAGTTTCATATCCAGCTTTAGTTACCTTTTTATTAAAAAGATGAAAGAGAAAATTAATTTTTATATTTCATGTGTTTTCCAGTTGCTTTCAATCAAGGGTGACTGTGGCAGTGCTTTGGGAGAATACCAGACATTTGTTTCTCAAGCCCTTGGCTTTTGGGTGTTCATTTGTAAATGAGAGTTATGTTAATTTTTGGAAGTAATGTGATTCCGGGTACTGAAACACAAGAACTGTCTTATTATCACTGATAACCTGCTAACAGAGAATAAATCCAACCTATCCTAACTGGGAAAAAAGCTTTGTGTCTGTAATTTTATTGTATTTTCATGTCAGAAGTTTGGTACGTTGGAATTTGACTGTAAATACTTTGTGACTTGTTTAATTTTTCTTAAGCACAGAAAAGCAACAACAGAGAGCCTTGAAAAGTGAAGTTAGAATTTTACTAAAAAGAATGGCAGATTGGTTTTTTTTAAAATTAAATATTAAGATGTTTCCTTAATGAAATAATTTAGATGGGGGAATTCTGGTATCTTTTTGTTTTGTGTCCCTACTGTAGACTGTGTGTATGCTGGAGATGGCATGATTAGATTCTTTTTGATGGAAGTATTGATAAAGGAAGGGTATATAATCAGATCTTCATTGTGCAGCTACTGACTTCATAAATTGTCATTATTTACACAGTAGGAAAGACTCTCAGTTTATTAACATTTTATGGCATTGACCTTAGATTCATGATGGTGCACACTGCCTAAAGCTTCTTGATCTGTACAAGGCTTGGGATGTATACTTCCAAAACTCTTCCTGCAGTGTGAAAGTGACAGGATCTTTTCAGTCTCATAGTTTTTTTTACTTTTTTCTGTAAGGTCATTATATTGGGCTTGTGTAGAATTTGACTGGCCTGACTTTTATTTCAGCTCTCATAAGTAAGAGCTCTGCAGAATTCTAGTTGTAGTTTTAAAGTAATTTTCTCTGATCTGTAAAATTCCCCAAAGGCATCAAGTCGTCATCAAGAACAAGAAATTAAGGCGGTTAAAAGAGTTTGGGGAACCTATGCCAAGTTATGCTCTTTTTCTCTCTCTCTTTTTTTGTTTGTTTTTTTTTAAACTAGGAGCCAAAAAATGTGGGATGCTGTTCAAAAAGTGAGATCAACTGATTTTTTAACCCTCCTATCTTTGAAATGCCATGAACAGTTTACTTCAAGCTTTCCAGAAGTATTCTGTCCTGGCCTAACTTCATCATGGTGTTTCAGAAGGGCTCATAATACAGGCTACTTATAACCTTAGCCATGGAGCACAGTAGTCTTTTTCAGTAGCAGGAGAACGCATACCTTTTAAACCTCATTTGCCGTTCACATCTGTCCTTTTCAGTGAGTGTTGCTTTTGGTTTCTTTTCTCTCGCTTCCATATCTCAGTTTCTCCCTCCCTTTTCTTCACCTCATATGCTGCTTTTGCCTGTTACAAAAAAAGAGAGACATCAGCAAAAGTTAAAACTACATTTTTGTGCTGCTAACAGTGTGTTCTGAGTTTGTATGCTGATGTATATTCAGACTGATGTTGCTTAGATTTTTCTTGCTCATTTCTGGCTTGAGCCCCTCTGGCATTCAGTCCAGCTTTGAACACTACTGGCCTCTGAGAGTTGTACATAGAGAAGTGTGTAGTGGGGGGGTTTGATTTTCCACCCGCTTACCCTACCGTCACACTGAAATCAAAGGGACATTTAATTCAAGTGGAGTTACAGTGTCATCCCAAGGTTCAAAATTCTGATTGCGCAGAACTATCTGCGGGAATGTTTTCACGTGTTCCTGTTGACTGCCACTTAAGGTTGCTGCAGTTTCACGGATGCAGTGTGTTATTTGTTTGTGCTTTTGAAGCAATGATGTGTGTGTGTTAAACTAAGAAAAGTGCCTCAAAAGTGGTTTTTTAAATTATTCTAATTATTGTTTATTTTCTAAGTGTGTTTTGGTTCCTTTCCTGTTTAACAAAATAATCTTGCTCTTTATGGAAAATTCAAGTATGGAAATAATAATTTGGAGATGATTTGAAGGGCCTGATATAGGAACATCAGAGTTATTAACAGGTAGCTTTGCTAATGCTTTTTGTGTGTGTTTGTAGTTCAGCCACATTTGCTTAATTGGTGTGGCATAGATGTGTATTCTCTGTGTTATTTAAGGCTGTAGATTGACACTAAGCTTTCTAGGAATCATAAGATTTCTAAGAATCATCATTTTAACCTTAATTAGCCTGTGCTTAAATACATAAAACACTTGGTCAATAGCACAGGTAGTAGAAGGTATGTAGTTTCTTGTGGAAGGTCTCAAAAAAAGAAAGCTTCCAAGAGAAATTTGGTTAAGGAGGAGGTATAAGACATGTCAAGATACAGTAGAGCTCAGAAGGCAGCAGTGGAAGAGATGTCATGCAGAATTTTAATGGAAAGAGAGAAAAGGATAAGTAAAGCAATGACTGAACAGGAGAGAAGAAAAAGTTCAAAGAGAACAGGCAGAGATGCACCATAGAAATTGATGATGAAGTAGGAGAGGGATGAGCTAGGATGAGGTATGGATAGGGAAAAAAACATTTGTGTAGTGGAGGTCAAGTGTTTAAAAAAAAGGCAGAGACTGAAAGTGACAGGCCAGAAGCATGGTTGAGTGCAGTGTTTGTCACAGGACTTTTGGAGCTTTGATCTTCTGCCATTGACTGTTGCAATTGGTTTTGTATGTTTTTATGTCTGTTTGCATAAGACACTAAGGTAAGGGTTTGATTAATATGTGGACTGATACAGCTGAAGAGAAAATGAAAACTGCCATTTATCTATGACCAATAATTCCCTCCCTTTCCTATGTTCTTAATGCTGTGGTTGACACATACGCGTTTTTCTGATCATTTGTAGAGTGACACAAATAAGAACCCTGCCTCACTAACCATAAAGAATGTTTCATCCATGGACAGTGGACTGTGGATTTCCTGTGTAGCAGAGAACATTGTGGGAGAGGACCAAGCCTCTGCGGAGCTCACAGTATTCTGTATGTATGCAGGCCCCCTGCAGACCCTGTGGCCAAAATGTCATTGGCAGGAACTGTTTTGGACATAAGTATTTTTGGACCCTCGGGTTGTTGAAACAAAAACCCTTTAAGGCATGTGAACTATCTACTGCAGTTAATGCTAGGAGGAGCTGAACCAGCAGTTGTTGCATTTTATCTTTTTCAGCTCTGTATTCTGCAAAAAAAGCATTTTTAAGTGTTTTCCAGTTGGAACAATCTGTAAGTAAAGGTCTGAAACCTCAAATACTGAATGGCACTGTCAGTGTGGGAAGGTTTGTGCATGTCCATACACATTGTCTTAGGAATTACAAAGTGTGAATGCATCAAAAGGCTTGTAGAATTATATGAGACTACAAATGTTTAAGTTCTTACTTTCTGAAACAGCAATTGCTTTGTTCAAAAAATTACGCACTGTCAACATTTGTACAGCCAGTTGTAAATTTATTTCTCATAGCTTTGAATAGTACATTTATTTGTTAGGGCCAAGGAAGGGGGAAGGGACATGTAGTTTAGAGGCATTGGCTTCTTAGATCTAAGTTCCAGACTGAATTCATTTTACATGAATGAGACAGCATGTTTTCACAAGTTGCAACCCTCTGTTTAATTGAAGATGGAACGGAACACTTTGTAGATGGCAAACTTGGCTCAGCATGTGCTCATGACAGAGTAAACTAGAAAAATCCCTGTTAGTAGGTTTGTAAATTGAAATTGGATATGTAATAACTATGTGAAGGAACATAAACTAGAAATGTTTGAACAGTGTAAATGAGATTCTGAGGGAATACAACTAGATGAAATTTGATGTAGTTAAGAATAAATATAAAGGAAAATTTCCCAATAGTGAAATAATGGGCAAGGTGGTGGAATAATCTCTTGAGGGAAACAGAGGAAGTCTGTAAACTTAAGGCATTTTGTTGGCTTGAACAAGAATGAAAGTATGTATAGTAGAAAATCATCTTTCCCTGATGAAAGGATCCAGGGAATTAAGTAATCTGTTTTGGCTTTGATTCCATGAAGAAAATAGGCTGCATGTTTAGATTCTTAGCCAAGTATATTTCAAGTGCTGCTTGCTTTTGGCCAACTTTTAAATAGTTTCAATACTGTTGTTTTCCTTTACTCTCCTGCACCAATTTTCAACAGAATAAAGCTCAAGTGCCTCCCTTCCAAAAGAGGAATGTTCTCAGTGATGCAGTAACTGAACTTCCCATATCTTACAGGATTTAAGTGATGTAACACATGTTCAGTCTTTGTCTGAAACTGGTCTGTTTTGTTTCTTTCTAAAGAACAGCTTTCAGTTGTAAGCTTAGGACCCTTGGCAGAGCAGGTGTGTTCCTGTGTGAGTATCCTTCAAATAGGTACCATTCCTAGTAACATAGTTTTGTATTGATGAATGAAAAATACTTTCCTGGTAACTTAGGAGGGAGAGAGGGACGGGGAGGAAGGATATGCTCAGAATATTCTAATGTTTTTCACTTTGTTTTTCCAATGTAGTTGCACCAAATATCACATTTATTGAATCTCCAACCCCGGACCACCACTGGTGTATTCCATTCACTGTGAAAGGGAACCCTAAACCCACACTGCAGTGGTTCTACGAAGGAGCTGTACTGAATGAGTCTGAATACATCTGTACTAAAATACATGTTATCAATCAAAGTGAATACCATGGCTGCCTTCAGCTGGACAATCCTACACACCTGAATAATGGTGCTTATACTTTACTGGCAAAGAATGACTATGGAGAGGATGAAAAACGGGTTGATGCTCATTTTATGTCAGTGCCTGGAGATGGTGAGTGGAATTTTTTTTTAATGTTAGCAAATTGATGATACTGTTGAGACAGCACTCTTGCCCAGTTTAACTATTTTGGAGGAAGCTTTTTATAGGACTTTTTTTGTCTGTGAATGAATGTCTTCAATATTAGTTGTAAAATAATGTTTTCCTTGAGCATTTTCGTCTTGTTTATTGCTTCTCAAGAGAGGCCATGCCAATGTTCTGTAAATCTTTCCTTTGAATGCCTATCCTCACTGCCAGCTAAGGCTAATAAAAGGTTGCTGTTTCTGAAGTTTTCCCAAGCCTCACTTCTGATCTTGGAAAGCACTGAGTGCCAATTCAGCCGCTCTGTAGCTTACTGCACTGCATATGAATGGAACTAGGCAGTGTATCCACAGACATAGAGGACCCTTGTGTAGGTACCATCTAGTGACTTGTTGCATAATTGATTGTGCAGCTCAGTGAATTGATGATGATACATTGTTTAGGACATCAGAAGGATGATGAAAATAACCCAGAGACAGAATGGACAAGGTCTCAGGTCCTTACTGGCATTTTGATGTCCAGTCTAGGTGGAGGTTGGGCATCTACATATCTAGGAGGATCAGTGTTCAAGATGGTTGCATCTTCACTTGCTCTAAGCTTCTGCCAAGGCCTTCTAAGTATTGTTTGGGCAGGCTTGAGGTGGACTAACTCCCTGAATTGCAATGACTACCATAAGTGATGTTCACTGTGGTCTGATCTTTTCTCACATCTTCAAAACCATAGGTGAAGTGACTGTGAGAACAGACACTGTACATTTAAGCATATTGGTGTATGTGGAAGAAAACTCTCAAGTGGTCCTTGCACATCTGGAGTAGAAATAAAGTCATGGTTTTGTGCAGATAATTACATACTCATGTCTGAAAATACGAGCTTGTATGTACCTTTGGCTTTTTAGCCACGTAATTTAAACAGTTGCCTTCTTTCTTTTAAATAGCAATTTGCCATGTTAATGTTATCTGGCAGGAAAAGAAAAGTGCATATTTAAATTCTTTCTACCTACGTCTCAGGCTACAGTCTGTAAAAATGTGATCAGTGTGTGATTTTTTTTCCCTATCAGCTCTGTTTGCTATAGGGAGAGAAATAGTCAGTCAAAACGCTTTCCCATCCTTAGAAGAAGATGCAGAGCTGATAAAACCAGGCTTTATTTATTCCTGCTGTCTTTAGTGTTCCTCTTGACTTTCTTCCTCTGGAGTTCTTCCTTAAATAGACTCATTACAGAAACATGCCATGATTTCAGCTACTAGCATCCTCTAATATTGCTTTATAACTGTTCAGCAAAATAGTTTGCCTCATGGTTATTCTGTATACAGTGGAAGATGTCTTGCACCTTCATTCTTTAACATGAACCTGGCTTCATTTTCTAACAGAATAACATTTAGGTGATTTTTTTTAAGGTAATTTTTTGTCTTTGACACAAATTCATTTTCCTGTCCTGTTTATCCTTTATGTTTCTCCTCCATATACTCAAAACGTTCAAGTTTTTTTCCAGTGTTTTAGATCAATAAACAGAACTGTAGCTAACTTCTAAATTAGAAAGAAATCATTATTTATTTGTTCCATCCTCTTTCTATTCATATGGAATATGTCTATATTCATATGGAATATAAGTCTTATTATCTATATATCATTTAATCTGTGCTCTGTTCTTCAAGCATTTCCCAGGACCTGTGGTGGATTAAGCAAAAAAGAGCATAGAGGAAATGGGACTATGTATAGACAGGATATAACTGTGTTACAACTGTGTTAGAAGTCAGTTCATGTAGTGTGAATGGCACCAAGCCAGTCTTAATCCCATTTCCTCTGCTGTAAATTTTTATCTCCTCAATACTGTTTTTAGTTTTTTCCTATAAGAATCATGGCATTGAGCTTTGGAAAATGTCACAACATTGTTGTCTTCTCCACTGACGCTGGCATAAAGGCAAATGTATTGCAGGTTTTGTTCTAAACTATTATTATATAAAGCACTGTCAGGCTTTTTCAAATCCTTAAAAGGCTTTTTCAGTGCTGTGTCGTTACTGTGTAGTTTCTTCTTTTGGCCCACGTATCGTACAATGAAGCATAAAGGCCCACGCCCTGGTATTATGTTCATTTCCATGTCTTCATGACTGAATTAAATGCTAGTCCCAATGTTTCATGGAGTGGTGTACACTCACTGAGCTTTAAACTGTTTCTCTGGTTATTACATCACTTGGGCAAATGCTGTGGTGGTAAAAACAGAAGAAAATTTAAAAAATCCTGTCACCTATGATCCATAATCTCCCTATAGTCTCCCTAAAGCAAGTACATGAAAGTCTGAGACATTCTACTGTCGATATTGTAATACTTCAATTTAAGAATATAACGTTAAGTATGATGAAGACATGCTACTTTGCAAACATTTTTTCATGGATCTGAGGATGCAGGTATAAAAGAGAGGAAACCACCTACCACAGTGGGGTTTTTATTCTATTAATTATACCACAGTTAACATTGTAAATTAAGAATTTTTTTAAATATGAAGACCTGAAAGAATAAGCTTTATATTTTATCAGTTGTATCTTTAATCTGGTGAAGTTCTTGGTTTCCTGTTCTTGCTGAGAGTGACCCGATTATTTGAGATGACACTGCAGTGAATAGTAAGCAAGGAATGCGTTTTTCTGGAGGCTGTCATCATAGTTGATCCAAATTGGCTAATGAATTAGGAAGAGATTTTTACCGATAATTAATTAAGCTTATTCATCTACCAAGCTTCTGTGCTAAAATTGAGCTGAAGGAATAAGTCACATATATCTTGTTAAAGTAGAAGAATTTGTTAAATATGCTGTAGAACTAGCATTTGCTTCTGTGGCATATTGTGTTTGCAGAAGTATGGTTTTTGAAATTTAGTCTTTTGCTGCTGCTTCATTTTGAAAATGTCAAATTTCTAAAGAAAGAAGCAGGCAATCTAAGTGTAGTTCATGTAGTTTGTAACGATTAGTGAATAGAGTAAGTCTTTTGATAGTTTATTTACTCAGCAACCTCTTCTAAAGGAGAATGAAAAAATGGTGCCCTTCTGTATTTGCCTCGAAAATAATTGTATATAAGCATGCAAAATGACTGTGGTGAAATTTAATGTTAAAATAACTTCAGCTGATAACTAAGTAGTTTTTATGTGCGAAACAGAAAAAATAATACTAAATAGAAATTTGAGTTTTGTCCAGGATCTTGATTTTTGTAGCTTTATTTGAAGTGTTCAGTTATATAAATGGTATTTGAATAGAGCTGATGACTTCCTAAACTTTCTTGTTTGTGTTTCTGGCAGGAGTTAAGGGTTAAACTAGTCTGCTTACTTTATTCCAGTTGAAGTGAACAGTAACAAAAGTGTTGCCATTTAACTTAGAAATAAAGGACTGGGAGTTTTTTTATTGTTTGGGGTTTTTTCTCCACTTGTGTTTACAGAAGATGGGTTAGAAATACTGTCTTTCAGCAGATGGATGTTTTACAGTGGGAAAACTGAATCCATGAACTTTTATGGACAGACATCTCTGGTCAAATATTACTTGAGGACAGATAGTACTACCTTTCTTCACTGGTTATTTATTTCTGCCAATTGACAGGACAGTTCTCATGGGGACTAGTGAACTGTATCTCTGGATACTAGAATATCTTCAAACACATTTAAAAACAAAACTAATTATCTGATGCCATTCTGCAAATAGGTGGCAACTCTAGTATTTTCAGTACAGATTCTCATGCTCTTAACAATGGTGTACTGCTCATATTTCACAGTAGTTTTATGCCAATATAATGCCACCACTATGGATTTACTGTATAGCAGTGTTAGCAGAATTATGCTCTTTGAAGTTGGATTCATTTTTAGATATTTTAATGATCTGTTAATTTTATTCTCAAACCTACAAAAAGAAAGAGTAAAAATATGAAAGAGATGATTAGAAGCCTACTACATAAACTGTACTATAAAGACACTATAGAACAGAATGAACAAGTGTGTTCAAATACAACACAAGTATCCTTTAAAGCATAAATAGTCTAATAGTGTACTAATTTCCATGTGCATTATACTCATATATGTGCTTAGCCTTACATATGTGCAGTAATTAGAAAAAAGATGCAAACAGGAACTAGTAAAATGTAGAGAAGTGCAGGCTGGACAGGTATCCATTTGGTTGTGTAAAGTCTGGTTTCTGAGACGTCTGACTCTTTTGGCAAGACTTTTCTCTTTGTATCAGCTGTGCATCTGGCTTCTTGGAAGCATCCTTTTACAGTGTGACTGAAGTGATGCTGCTTTGGTCATTGCTACCTCTAGCCCTTAAATTACCATCTCACAGCATAAACTGGTTTCCTCTCACAGTAACACAATAGCAATTTCTTTATCAGGTAAAAATCAGTTATTTATTGTTAAAGCTCAATGAAGTCTGTTTCAGCTTGAAGTCAGTGGGAGTTTTACCATTGCTTTTTTAATAGGAAGAGTTATTGTTGTGTTTATTCCAGATATGTATATTAACAATGGAAAGTAGGGGTTTGCCCACTTGGGGAATAACATGTGTCCTTGCCAGAGCTAGTGCCCTGTACAGTAGTTCTTCCACATGAAGCAAAATATTTACCTTTGAGATAGCTCCAAAATGGCTGTAAACATAACCCGATGAACAGGTATCGCAATTGTTGATGGTGATTTGCATTTATGTAGTTACTGATGATTGCTATGGCAAATAAAGTCAACTGTTAAACAATTCCTAAAGAAAAAATCTTATTCTTTTAGCATTTGCAATCTATTTACATAGCTTTTCTTTTTTTTCTTTTCTCCATGTGCAGGTAGTGGCCCAATTTTGGATCCAGACGTTTATGGTATATATTTGATTTCCTTTTTCTTTTCTTTTAATGCTAGAAATGAAGGAACTGAAACCATTAAAAGATTGAATGTCAGGCTCAGCTAAATTGAATTGTCACATAGTATAATACAGTTCTAAAAGGTATTCTGTGATTTTGGTTCTCTGTCTTGTATTTAACATACGTGATGGCAATATGATGTTTTACTTACTCTGCTTCTTTTGATTCGCATAAAGAGAAGCATAAATTTGCTGCTACAAATGGGTGCAGTTGGTCTTACAGGATGAAAGCTGTTCTAATATAGTTCAGACATTAGATTTTGTGAACTTTTAGAAGAAAAGAGGGTTTGTGATTTCTCCTTACATAGCTTAATTTATATTTTTGGGAATGACACCATACTTTTTTTGCCTCCAAAAACATAGCCTTAAATCCCACTTAAAAATGGAGTTGGCACAAGTAAGTTTTCCTATAGGCAGTTTTTTTTGTTCTGTCCACACGTTTGTACCTTCCCTTAATCTTTCTTGCATAAGCAGACCATCAGTTCAGTGGTAGCTGAGTGTGTGCCAAGAGATTTGATGGCACAGTGTTCATGTTAGTTTTTTAGTTAGCAGAAATGTACTTAGTGAATGCCATTGTGCAGTAGAATAAAAGCATCAGAATGAAAAGCAACTAACTAGTTTTGCAAAATTCTTCTGGTATGCTTCTGGTGAGTAGGAAAGTTCATTTTAACCAACATAGCCAATGAACTTGAATCTGGTTTCTTTTTGGAGTACTTTTTACTTGGATGAAATGGCCCATGACTCAAGTTACCTAAAGCTATTCTAAATGTTATTGCTTTGATTCCTTTCCATGTCATTAAACTTTAGCAAATGTGCAATTGGAGCATCAATTTGACTTCAAATGCTTAGAAATTCCAAAAGATAGCTTCTCCTCCCTCTTGTACAGTTTTTGTTTTTGAGGGGGAAGGGTGTGTGTGGGAAAGTAGTGATGGTTTGCACAATTCCTTCATGTGTTTTATTATATAAGTTGTATGCATGAAGGTTTTGATTCTGAGTTGTTTATTAGGGTCCCGATGCCTGTGGATGGCTTTAGTCATGCCAGTACTGTGCTTCCATTGACTAGGGAAGGTTTCTGCTGAGATATGTGCTTTGAGTTTGCTAGTGGATCATAGCTTGCAAGACCCAGATGTGGTGAAGACAGCTTTCTCTTTTGTTCCTGGCTGTTCTTTCTGCTGTCCTTGTAATGTGAGGTGATTTCCAAATGTATTCCATAAAGTATTTTGAACATCCAACACAAACCGGAAGAATTGATGAGGTTGCATCAGGCTGCATGACGCTGTGTTTGCCAGGGGGAGTCCTGACTGCGTGGGGCGCTGCGTGCAGTGTATGCAGCAGTTGCCTCTAGGTCACCTCTCTGGCACCTCTAAGAAAAGACAAAGAGGGAAGACTGTCTTGACACCATCTGGCAAGTAACTGAGAGAAACAAAGCGACTTGCCTGAGTCTGAGCAGGGAATTTAAGCCAGCTTCTTCAACTCCGAGTTCACATTTTCATGCCATAATGCTCTTCTAATGTGGTTGTGAACACGAGAGGAACAACCTGCACCATGTCAGCTAAACCCTGTAATGACTGTGCAGAAGATGTGCGGATGTGACTCTACTGTTTTGTCTGTCCCAGCTGCCATGCACCTTGTGTGTGAAATCGCTGCAAAGTAAGTCCCAGCCTCAGCTGCAGTTCACTGCAGATTGTTAGTCAGTGGTGGCTGCATGAGGTACACAGCATCAGAGAACCTGGCCCTGAAGCAATATGAGTCCTACCTAGGATGAGTCAAGAGGCGTGACCCTGCCTGTATAAATGTTCAGTGTCTCTGTTAGGATTTCATAGTGAAATGAACAGGAATGTTTTTTTAACTCGGAACCAGCCGGTTAAGGCTAGGTAGCTGTTGTGTGTGTTTTCCTTGACTGACTCGCCTATTTCAAGAGGCTTTGAAGATCTGTCACTACCCTAAATACATATGATTCACAATCAGACAGCAGGGAATGTCAGCACAACACCAGTGTACTGATGTAGCCTACTTCAGGTCTTGCCCATTTTAATCCAAAAGTGCATTCAGGGAATTCACAGACTAGACTACAAACACTCTGCATGGTTCTCGTTAGTCCTTCAGGATGTGATTTGTAGTAGCTGAGTGCAGATGTGAACATAAACAGGACTGCAAATATCGTCATCTTTTGCCCACTGCTACTTAGATGTGAAACTAAGAGAAAATATTTCTTTCTTCAAAGTTTGTTTTACATAGTCAGGGCAATGAAGGCTCTAAATATTTGTTTTATATTTTGGGGTTTTTTAAGCCTAAAGTAAATACAGGGTTGGCCAAAACTATCTTTGTGAAAATTTTCCCAGCTAATTTTAAGGGAAGCCAAACTTTCTAGGCTGAGGTATTTGTTATAAAGTGGGCTTTGCCTGCAAATGAACAAAGCAGAAGACTCCTCCTCTCCTGTGGCTAAGCATGTATTCATTGTGACAGATGGTCTGCACAGCATCTTGTCCAGGTGTCCAGGCTGCTTGTGAAGGTGAGCTGTTCAGGCAGGGTTTGTGCTACTCAGATGAGCAAGGAGTGCTATGTATTCTGCTATTGCTGCTGTTCTGACCTTTCTGGACAGCAAGATACACCTGTGGAGATGCAGTGCAGAGGTGGAGAATTCAAATGGCAAAAGACCAAGACATTAAACTATTTTTTTGTCATGAAAACTCTGTATATTTAATATATATTTTGACTTGAAAGTGTCCTATCCTTTGACATGCATAGTTTAGACCCAGAATAGAGTGAGTTGTTTAGGCAACTTGATGGTGCTGATTGTAGCACTGGTGCAAGAGGTAGCTGATAGCAAAAAAATTGGCAGCCTGCAAGTGCTTTGCAGAAAGCAAATGTATTCTTGGATTCATGAAGATCAAAAGCTCAGGGCAACTTCTTGCTAGCACTGCCAGCTGAGGTCTCCAAAATGGCCTTGAGAGTGAAAGGAGATTATTTCTGCTGAGGTGCAGGCTTTCCCTTCACTTGCTCAGCAGCAGCTGTGTGGTCGGAAGAGATTCTACCTCTGTAGTTAGCAGCAGCTATGCCTCTGTGCTCTGCTTTTTCAAATTCACTGGTAAAATTTTATCTGTAGGCTTATGACGCTGGTTTTAATCGAAACATGTGACCCAGTTCATTACAAACTTAAATTACAATGCTGGGGGTGCATTTTATAATAGGTGCAGTTATTGCCCTTTGTTTCTTTCATCTGTACACATTGCATTAATCAAGTTGAAATGTTATGTCTGTTTCCAGATGCAATTATAAAATATATGCATTTTAAAATTTAATGCATATTTTTTTAATGTCATATATTTACTACTAAATTGTTTTTATCTCATTTGAATAATTTCATCAGGAAATCATGTACTGTAAATATCTGTGTTTCACTTTAGAATTATTGTTCATTCTTTTTGTGGAATAGTCATGGATTTACACTTGCAGCCCTGTCAGTGGAATTATTTTGATAGATCAATAAATTCCATCGTACTGTCTCAGGCACTTAAATTTTTAAAGAATTACCTGTATAAGAGTGGTGCTAAACTGTAACCTCTGTGCACACAACAGGGTTTTTTTCTTGTTTTTTTTAAACAAATAAAACCAGCTATTTCACATTTGATATTAATAAAACTAGCTAGAAACCCATCTGCCAAGTTCTTAGCTAAACAAAAGTGCCCAAGCTAATTTCTAAGATTGTCCTATATTTTACTGAATGCAAGGCCAGCAAAGTTCAATGTAGAGGGCAGTCTTTAGTTTTTAATGGGAAGTCATAACCGCATAAAGATAGGTCTGTTGATGGAGTTCTTGTTTAATTCTAGTGCTTCCAGTAGGGATACACATTATGATGTAGATTGCTTCTCTTTGCATGTCTGTGAGTTACAACACATTTGTTAGCTTATATGCCACAGTGATTTCCCCCCAAAATGTTCCAGCTTCATTAACAATTATGGTTTGTTTCGAAAGAGCTCAACGTCCCAAAATTGATAGTGGCCTTACCGTCTTACAGCACAGAAATAATAAAGAAAACCATTTCCCCTCTGAAGTTATGAAATGATAAAAGCAACCTTTTTTCCTTTCTTAAGAGTATGAAACCACACCTAATGATCTCGGAGATGCCACAAATAACAGTAATCATATAACTTCTACGGATGTTTCCAACAAAGAGAATGAAGATAGCATCACTGTAAGTATATGTTTTGTTTCCTGATCTGTCATCTTTGTGGACTATCTAGCTATAGAACTCACAAATCTGTGGACACTGTAATAGGACCCTGAGCCACAGAACACTGTAGCTATTACTGTGTTGTGATGAAAACCCAGGGGAAAAAAAAAAAAAGGAAAATCAGTGCTGCCCACTCTTGTCCTCAGCCCATTTTTTTGAAAGACTGAATCACTTTTCAGTTCAAGTAAAACTTCTATCTTGTTTCTTGCTTTTCTGAACAACTTAATTTTTTAGCCTGAGACTTTGCATTTAATATTTAGTCAAGGAGAGCAACTCTTCATGCAAAACAAGGACATGCAAGGTAATTTGACTCCTCCTTAGAGAGATGTGCTGCAATGAACTTCAAAAATCATACAATTGTATGTTTTTAAAACATGATTTCATGTAGGTTTTTGAATGGTATGTGGTAGATTTTTAGTAGAAGTGGCTGAATCGGTGGACCTCCTTCTTTGCTGCCTTGCCTCTCATGCTTTCCAGAACAGAAATACTGGAAACTGATAGTGGGTTACTAGGCTGGTTGACATTGCAGCCTCCCTCCATCAGTGACTGTAAAGCAGCAAGTAGTGAGGAGTGTTCATTCATGAACCAGAGAACAGTCTGTGTGTTGGGACACTGTGCTAAAAATTGGGAGGATCCAGGACAGTTTTGTCACCTCTGATAATGCAGTCATTTAACCACTGAGGTGAGAAGGAAATCCTCTGGTCCAAGTTCCCGTGATTAAAGCGGGGTTCCTCATGGTTGCGTCCTCTCTGGTTTTAGTAGCTCCAGTGATGGAGACTTCACAGCTGCTCCAGGTAATTTGTACTAGTATGTACCATCTTCACAGCAATTTTTCTTTTCCTGTGTGCTTTTTTAACATGCTTTCTTCTAACATGCCACTCTGCTGGAAGGGAAAAGGTTGATGTGCACTCCCATCTGCCTTGAATGTGTTAGATGTTGAAAAAGTGTTCTCATGGGTGTCTGAATTTCTGCTCTCTGCAGAATAGAAGACTCAACAAGTGTCTGTTTGCTACAGACGATTTTATGAATGCAAGTGTTTCCCAGTTGAAAATAATCTTTTTTCGTAACTGGATTAATCTGAATGTATGCTGGCTGTCTTTGAAGGTAGTTAACAAGAACAAAACAAGCAAGTCTGTGTCCTCTTCTTTTTTAGGTGTATGTTGTGGTGGGAATT
Organism: Serilophus lunatus; assembly: GCA_013399895.1. Lineage (NCBI taxonomy): Eukaryota > Metazoa > Chordata > Aves > Passeriformes > Eurylaimidae > Serilophus > Serilophus lunatus. Next base: position 67,530 of record VXBA01002328.1, on the reverse strand, counting down.
GCAGCACTAGTGTGCACTGGTTTAGTAATAACACTCATTATTCTGAAGTTTGGAAGACACTCAAAATTTGGAATGAAAGGTAAGCAGGGTTGGTTTTTATGCCTTCCAGAACTGTTGTAGGTTGTATGAGATGATACTATAGTCTGCTGCCCTGGAAACAGTCAAAATAGCTACATAAAGTTCCATCACATTTAATATTTTGTGTTTTCATCAGGTAAGTAAGGACAGAGGCAGATGTAGACAATGTAGAATTTTGGATCGAACACCTGTCTTTTTTTCTTATGACAATTTCCATTTCTCCAACTTCTACTGCAAAAATCCCTGAGACACTGCCTGGAGTGAAATATTTCATAAGTCAGTGTAGTTAGGAAGAAGATAGGAAATGAAATTTATTGTGTTACGAGTGGGATTATAACAGTTTGATGAGAATCTATGCTGTATGTAAGAGGTAATTCAGACAATGCTACAATGTCCCGTTAAGGTGATTCAAGGGGAAACAATGACAAGGACAGAAGGTGTTAGATTCTGACAGCTGCATTTTCTTGTGCTTCTTGGGAAGTAGCATCTGGAGAGGGTGGCAAAAATTCTTGTCCTCCGGAAGGGGGAATCTCAGCCCTTCATTTATTAATTTATTTATTTTGCAGCCAGATGGAGGTATGTGTAACACAAGGTACTTGCAACAACTCCGTTACATATTATTTTACTGATATCATTAGTCTGTGACTAGTGATGTGCGTGAAATTGTATTTTTTAAAAAAGAGACAAATTAAAAAAACCCTGCTGGTGACCAGAAGATGCTCTACTCTATGCTTGAGATGTGTAGATGAGTGTCTGTGGAGAATGTGTAACTAATCTCTTGATGGACTCTTGTTAACCTCATGTCCTCTCAACTGTGCTTATGACATAGAACTGCATGGGTGTATATTTTGGTAATCCTTACATTTTCTTGACAAGTGTTCTTTTCAGAGATCTCTACTGTGTATTTTGTGTTCCTGTGTTTTGTGTAGAGTAGATTACCTGGAACAAATAAGATTTGAACAGAGCAGAAACGTAGTCAGTGCAGATGAGTTTGTTGGTAGCCTTGTCTTTCACCTTCTGATATGACATAGTCTCTGCTCTTTGGGGTAGCATTGGAAGAGGACATTCATTTTGAAATAGTCTGGATAGCAACATGGAGTCAGCAGGACAGAGCTGCAGAGTTTTGGTGGAAGGCTAGATGAAACTTTCTGTGACTAAACAACACTTCAGCTTAAATTTTATTTGTGTTTGAGGCTCTCTGAATTGCATTTGGGAAGCTGAAGTGGGTGGAAGCTAATTGAAAGAAACAATGAGAATTGTCTGATGTTAGCACTTTAAAGTTGAGTACTTGTTAGATTTTTCCAAATGTGCATTAAACATTTCAACACAGCATTATTGGAGAAACTAGGAAGTAAACTCTACCCTGAAGTAGAATGGGTGGAGTTCTGTTTTGTGTGGTAGTGTTAAGTTACCTTCCAGGAATGTATTCGTGTTTTAGTATCTTCAGATACAACTCTTCTCGCAAAAATAATGCTCTTACCTAATCAGTAAATTTGAACCGAGTAGTCCTTTGTTCCAGAGTTGTCCATGTAGATCATATTTTAGTAAGGATATAATTTTGTGGAAATGACTGTATGAAATTATGAAAAGGAAGCCATCTCATATATGTTTTTTATTTTTAAGTTTAACCAGTGATGGTTAGTAAAATCACTAAAATGTGTTCACAGTTTGGGTACACTCCTTGAAAAATTAATCACAGGTGTGGTATATGTGGTAATGCTGAAATGTCACTGTGAGCTGCAAATAATGCTTGAATATTTCATTAGAAAGGAGTGACTTTCACTTACGCCTTATGTGGACCTTAAACTTCTGCAAAGTTTGCATTCACACCTTAGCTTCACAGTCTGGATATATCTACAGTCCAAAGTCTCAGAAACACTCTCTCTCTTTATCATTGTCATAATTATTGAATTCATATTCAAGCAGTGTTTAAAGACCTGAGATTAGATATGTATAGAAATGCAATTCTTAGACTAACAGGATATTAACTGCTCTGAAAAGCCTCCAGCATATGTTCAGAATTCATATAAACGACTCAGTATATTTGAACATTAGGAAAATAAGGTAAAGGTGATGAGAAGGGGTTTTTTTAGTCATCAGATCAGCACATTACATTTAAAATGTGTATATTAGAATTTATAAATAAAAGGATCCAACCAGCTAACTTAGAACTCTTTGAATAATTTACAATTGAATTTAATGACAGAAAAAGGAATCCAAACTTTGCATACAGGCAATGTGCTATAATGGTAGTTTAATAAACAGTCTTAGTAGGGAAGTGGGAAAAGGACTGAAATATCCAGATTGCCATGGAAAATATTTATAAAACAAGATTTAAAAATCCTCTCCAAAATTAATGATTATTTTGCATTTACATGATTTAACTTCCTGAGATACATCAAACAGAAATGCACAAAAGACTGTGCTTCATTTTTCTGTTACCTTCTGAGAACACAACACGGTCACTTCAGACATGCTGTCATTAAACATCTCCCCACCATTCTTTAGCAAGCAGTTTGGAAAAAACTCAAAATAGCCACTCAGTAACTGAAGCAGTCAAACTGGCACCAATGGTATTCTGCATGTAACCATGTATATGGAAAAATTGCTCCAGTGAAAATCAGAAAAAGAAATGTGTGTAGACAGGCAATCAGCACTGTGTGCCTCATAGGAAAAGTGTATGTAACAGATGAAATTTTTGTTTCATTTGGGTTCACAGCAGGCATCTGCAACTTCTGTAGTTATTCTTTTATGCCTCATACTTTTAAACCCCTGTTTATCCCATCTTTTGCATCTGCCCACTTCTTAGACTGTGTCCTTGCTGAGTTCTTCTGTGCTTAAGGAACTTGAGCATGGTTGGAGTGTGGGACTGATAGTGTTAGGGTCTCCAGAAAGAAATGTGGAGCAGGCAGTTGTGTCTGAGCTATGCTGCCTCAAAACTGCCCATACTTGGATGCACTGCACATGCTGAGTAGCTGCTGAGTAGCTGCTGAGACTGCCACAGAGCTCACATCCCCCATTGTCTTCTTTCCATTAGTGTATTGAGCAGAAAAGCATCCAGTTTATGTGTCAGGGAGTATCAAGTCCTCTGGTACCTTCCAGTTCTTTGACAGTACTGATCAATCTCTTATCAAGTCTCTCGAAGAGTTGTATAAAAATAAATTACCTAATTTTTTTGACTTTTCTCTATTCCTTTGTTACATCTGAAGTAAGAGGACAAGTCATGATATATTAACTTCAGTCAGTTACTTTTCCAAATTGTAGTAATAAGGTGTTTTTACAGGTAAGGAGGACAATCAAAGCACTTACTCACCACCAGTAATAAAATGTAAACATTCTGTCTGTGATTTTCTGTATTCTGACTGAAGTTGGAATGTACTGTATAAAGCAATTGTTTTAATTCTTGCCTTACTTCTTTCTACTCTCTTTTAGAGGAGATAGCAGTTTCTGATAATGGAGTTTTGAACTTTTTTACTGTATTAGTAGAGGACAGATCTGTGATCTGTGCTAGAAGAGACTTAAAATAGGGTCAGTGCAAAAAGCTATTATGTTGCGCTAGACTTCCAGACTTCCATTGCAAAATTCGTCGAAGTAACTGGTGAAAAATAATTTTATTTTGCTGCTTTTGTACATTTTAAACACCTTCTTATACCTTTAAATACCTTCTTGTCTGTTTGGCAACAGCTTTGTAGGAAAAGATTTTTGTTATTTTAATCTACAGATGAGATTTTGAGACCCTTGTGAGATGCTGCAGGATAAATGGTGAAAGCTTCAGTTAATTTCTTAAATGCAATTGTTAAGACATGTGTGTTCCTCTTACAAAGCACCTTGGCTTGTTTGCTTGCTTGCTGAGGGATGTGAAAGTGCTCATGGTGGGAATTCACTGTAGGCTGCCAAGACAGCTCTTACAGTTTTGTGTGTATTTCTGGCTCCATCTAACCAGCTTATGAAACTGAAAAATAACAAGGAAGCTGAACTAGAGAGGGCAAGGGAGCATTTCTGAGCTGCTTGAGAGGATTTGTGGGAGTATAGTTCTAGTCCTGTTTTCTTCTACTTTCCATACTGAAAAAATCAATGTAAGTAGTCAAATGGTTGTCGTGTAACTAGCCCAATATACAGTTTGCAAATGTTAAGCGACTAAGCATGAATGGAAGTATGGAAGAAACTGATGATGGATAAACTTCAAAATAGCATCATTCAGTTAAAAGGATGGAAACTTACTTGTTTAATTGAACTGTAGTAAATTTTAGCAGTGTGTCCCAGTGACAAGGCAATATCCTGTGTTCCTTGCTTGCTAGGGAAGCTGAAAGTAAATAGTTCCTGAAGAGTATTATCACAGCAGCTTTACTGTAGAGATAAATGGAGTAGGTTTTACCGATATCAGAAAGGCAAGAGAAGCCACACTTACCCAAGGCAGTGCCTTCTGGCTTTTAAAAAGTTAAAAAATAGCATCTGACAGAAGTAGTGAAAAGCATGTGTACTTAATCCATGTGGGGTGAGAGGAGAGTTTTCTTCTTTGTTTGTATGAAGTTTCTGTCAGTGCTTTGAGCTGTGTGCTATAGTGCAAAGGTAAGGGAACAAACAGTCTGAAATTCTCACTGTAGAGATAGCTGGTAGTGCCAGCTATCTTCTCCTGTCTCTGGGCTTGGGTGTCACGTTTTGAAAAGTGCTTCTCTTTCCTTGAGCACTCTCTGAACTACCTAAAGTGTCTAAACGTCACTACTGACTATGAATGCTTTACTCCTTCCAAAGTCTTGCAGAGTGCAGTGTGTGCAGTTCAGGGTACAGAACCCTAACCCTTTCTGTGATCAGGCAATGAGATTGAGTAAGTTAATTTAATAAAGAAAACTGTCCCTTTTAGAACAATTACCCCAAAATACTACCTTCCTACAAGTCCTTGCTAGCTGTTTGTTGTCTTTTTTGGGTGTAAGTTTAAAATTTGAACTGTCAATGAAGATTCTGCTCTTCCATCAAAGTGATTAAAAGTTGGGAGCACACCCATGGATTTTACCTGCCAAAGTCAACACAGGGTATTTTCTCCTACTTCTTGATAGGTTTTTCTCTCAAGTAATTTCTAAAACTTTTGTGCTGAGCCATGAACTTCCTTGAAAACTTCTTAAATAAAAGCACTTATTATTCCAACAGGAGCACATGGGTAGTCTAGAAATATTTTTTCTACTTTGTATGTCATTCACTACATTATATTTGCTTGTAAACTCTTTGTTATATTTTAAGTTTTGGTCCAAAAGGTGATACAGATGAGGTCAGCTTGAAACTCATCTGATTTGCAGCATATTTCTCAGTTGTCTTACCATATTTTAGTTTGGGTAAGACAGACTGTACATAAGCATGATAAGAGCCTCCTTACAAAGCAGTATTATCGATCTGACACAATGATATGACATAATGACAAAAAGATTTTAACCCTCATTTACCCAAACAATCTTATATACGCGGCTTTAAATACAGTGATGTTGAGGTGAAAGTGGAGTGCTTTACCATTCTGTCTGAAATGTAACCATTTATTCAGGTTTTTGCATATTCTTTTGTCTGTATCCTCAGGGCCATCAGGACAAATCTCTCCTGTCTTACTTGTCTGTAAGCATATAGCAAATGATCTTTTGCCTTTTCTGCTTTAATACATTTTACTTGATTTCATCTTGTTGGTAGTGAGGGGCTGATTCCAAGGGATTTCAAAAACCACGCTGTTTCATTCACACTGGTGATTGAAGAATTGAGGTTTTGAAGAGTTTAGATTACTCTGGTTTGAAGTACTGATGGGGGAAAAGAGAGAGCTGTTTATTATTAACTCATGCATCATGTCTTGCTTAAGCAATTGGCTTGCTTATAGAGTAGGAGTTGAGTGAAATGCAGTTAGAATACTAACACTTTTACTCCTTTTAATTCTAAACTAATGGCAAAATAAAAGCTTTTTATCTTCAGGAAAGACCTGCAGTTTGACAAGTATGATCTAATATTCAAGTTGGTCTGCAATAAGCTTGTAGCAGTAATGGTTTCCTGGACAATTTTGCCTTGTTTGCCAAAGAATTAAGATCAGTTTGTGCCTTGGGAACACATTGCTTGACTTTCCTCAAGTCACTAAAATACTGAACTTTTTGACTTTCCATTTGTACCTATAGAAATGATTTTGTGCTTTATTGTAACTACCCAAATGCCAATTTTGTGGGTGTCAGTCCTTTAATGTCTTTAGAACATTCCATTATTTAGTTGATGACCATAAAAGAGGGATCAATTCTTATGAGTCAATGTCATGAAATCAAATATAGAGAAAAATGAATGTGCTCAAATCTGCAGTAATTTTAGAGAGTAGACAGTGTAAAGATGATGATATTGCTTATCTGAACTACACACAAGGAACTGTTTTTATTGTTTGACGCTGACATTCCAGTCCCTGCAGTCATGGGCAGATCATACAAATTGTCTGTCTTAGGTGCACTATTTGCTTAATGGAAGGAAATGAAATCACTTTACTGCATGAATATTTGGAAGATGGAGTTGTTAATCCTTCTAAATACCTTTACTTTGAAGAAGCAGATTTCTGTAAGTACTTTGAAGAATGAGAATTAGTATTAGATGGTCCATGAAAATTATACAAAATTATGTGTAAAGTATTTTACAAAGATCTTAAAATATTTGAGCCACCATTCTCTTGTGTTCCAATAAATGAAAGAGCATTGTTTCTTAAAGCATTATTTTAGGTCCATGTTACCCTATCAGAAGTTACTGTTAGGTATTTTTAGGGTTCCATTTTTATTATTTATATAAAATTTGGTCTCTAGGTTTCAGATGTCTGTTTTGGTCTGCAACTAGTTTTCCTGAATCTGAAACTAAAGTGCAAGATACTAGAGATGAATGTAGCTCTGTTTCCCTAATAGGAACAAGCCAGTGGATGACATGCCTCATGTAACAAAGGACATCTCCTTTTGTTGCAAAAATTAAACTCAAATGTAGTGATGGAGGCAGAAAAGGAGTTATTAACTTACTGAGAGCTTTTCATCATGCAGACCACTGGTATTACCATCATCATCATCATGGCTAGGCTTCATGAACAAAGATATGGGAAGGGCTCTACCCACGCTTTCTGCAAGCGCACTGGTGGCTAAAAAGGCCCATGGGGGACAGGCAAGTCTGGTTACAAAAAGCACAGCAGAAAGTCTCCTTAGGTGGTAGTGACGAGACACGGTTCTTTCTGCGTTGTCTTTTCTCTTCAAGACTGATTCTACGTGCATTCTCAAAGGAGGCAGCAGCATTACGGATGGTGTGTCTCCATGTCTCTTGATTGGAGGCCAGAGTGGACCACTGATGGCAGTCAATATGACCAACACTGAGATGTTGTTTCAGGGAGTCCTTGTATCTCCTCTTTGGGGCTTCTTTGTTGCGGCAGCCAGTGGTGAGTTCACCATAGAGCACAATCTTAGGGAGGCGGTGATCCTCCATCCTGGAGACGTGCCTTGCCCAGTGCAGCTGCATCCTCAGCAGCATGGCCTCAGTACTGGTGACCCCTGCCTGTTCAAGGACAGGGACATTAGTCACATAGTCAGTCCAGTGGATGTTTAGGATTGCACGGAGGCAGCGCTGATGGAAGCATTTGAGGAGTCGCAGGTGATGGCGGTAGATGACCCATGATTCAGACCCATATAAATGACTAGACAGTACAATGGCTCTGTAGACACTAATCTTTGTACTTTACTGGTATTATTAACACTGATATTATTAACAAAGGAAAAGTATCTGAAACTTCATGTCTGTTAGTAGTAAAAATATAAGGAAGGCAAGTGTAAACAGGTACTTGTTGTATTTCACTCCCTCCTCTCCCAAAGAAATGTACAAGCAGATGTGCATTTCGTCACAAGCAGGTGATGAATTGGAGTGCACATGTATGTGGTGTGCATGAAGTAAAATGGAGAACTGGGGAGATGCTGAATGGAGGATGAAATAGAAGGCAGCTGAAAAGAAGACTATAAATGGATGCAGTAGAAATAAGGAAAGATGAAGGTCGTGTTTGCCAGGGCTCTGCCTTGGTATGGGGTTAGGTGCACTGAAATAGCAGAGCTCCTAGATAGTGCAAGAAGAGTCAGTCTTAAAGGTGTAAAATCCAGAGACCCAACCCTATATTTAGTCTACATCCACATTTGCTTCACAACTCTTTATTTTACAGAGCTCAGAGTTTCTCCTTTGGTTTTTTATGTGCAAAGGGTGAACGCTTCCCTGCTTTTAAATTAACTTTTGCCCACAATGCAGGTCATGCTGCTTTGGGAATGCATCTCTTTGTGAGGGCAAATTGTGGCTTAGTCCTTGGAGAATTTTAGAGAGACATGAGACTGGATGCAGGAGGAAATAATGAGGATGAGAGGAATGGTCTGTCTGTCTGTCTGTCTATCTATCTATCTATCTATCTATCTATCTATCTATCTATCTATCTATCTATCTATCATCTATCTAATCTATCTGTCTAATCTATCTGTCTAATCTACCTACCTACCTACCTAACCTACCTACCTACCTATTTTGAGTGGTCCCAGTTCTCCAATGATTTAAGCAACATTTACTGTGAAGTACATATGTGCTTGGTTTGGATCACCATTTGAGGAAATACCGGCTAGGGGATGCTTGAAAACTAGATGCTGAAAAACAAGCAGTTCTTAAACAATATAGGGGGGAACATGAGTAGTAGGTAAATAGATATTCTTGGTAGAGGTGATCTCCAACAAGGAAATTGGCTGATACGGACATGACAGCAGAGGCTTCTCCTGGAGGGCGGTCCAACTGGTACTGACTTGCACAGAACAGCTGAGGCTGGCAGGCACTCTGAGAGTGTCTGGTCCAACACACTGCTCAAAGCAGGGTGAGCTGCTGTGGCCAGCTAGGATTGAATATCTTGGAGGATGAAGGCTCCAAAGCCTCTCTGGCTAATGTGGGCCAGTGTTCAATCACTTTTGGGTATGATTTTTGTTTACTTATATTAAATTAAATTTCCTCTATTTCAGTCTGTGCCCATTGCCTTTTGTCCTTTAACTGGACATGTTGATTCATACTGCAAAGGAACACAAAAGAAGGTGTACATAAAGCTGGCACGTGGACAAAAGACACTTTCTGAGCTCTTCTGTATTGCCTTTGGATGCTGATTTAATTGTGAAGACAGGGAAATACTGAAAAGTTATATTATGCTATTTACAGAACAGTGACATCTTTTTCAGGGAAATTATTTTGACTAAGGTGTGTGAATAACACCATTGGGAATTAAAAGTAGATGCTGCTTATGGCTTTGCTCCACTCTTAAACCTGTCGGAGTTTGTGAGGTTCCTTCCATTTGTGTTCCTCAGCTTTCAAAGATTGATGTAGGATTCCTCTTCTGATCGAGTTGCATGGGTTTCTGTTAATGGCTCTGAAATTTGAATGTTTTTCCTTTTTTTTCCCCTCCTTTTTGTTTTCTGGACTTGGGACAAATCTTTTGTTGGCACGGAATAGTAGATAATCCAATGACACTTCATCATAAAGTTTTGTTTTTAAATGCCTGACCATGTTATCTATTTATCAGTTCTATTAACAGATCCTGAAATATTAGTACACTGGAAGTACTATGTTTTGTCTTACTGCTCTAAAAGCATTCAGTATTGAAATTTGCACAAAAGGGGAAGATTCATCACATGCTCAGAGCCAGACTGGCACAGAGCACTAAACTGTAGCTTTCCTCAGCTGTTGCTATTCTGCTTATTGCCATGAAGCAATCTTTTTAAGTGTGATGTACGGAATTAAAAAAAAATAAAACCAAAGACTTGTTAAAATATGTTCCAGGCAAGTGTGTGTGTCTAAAAGAGCCCCACAAACAAAAACTGCTCTGAAATTGAATATGGTTTCTAAAGTTTTCTGATGGTTATACAGACTTCCTAGAAATCAGACAAACTGCTTGTTCTTTCTTGCTTGGTTATGCAAAAATAAAGAAGAGTAGCCTTTTATCAATAGCTTCCCTTAATGCATCTGAAAATTTTTGTGTTTTATTTTTACAACCTTACGATGTTGCAATCTTTGAATGTTAGGATTTGGAAAAGGCATCAATAATGGAGGGTTTTTTTACTAGATTCACAATGTTTCTTTTAGAATGAACAAGAAGCGCTTTTGTAGCAATAGTGTTGCAGCTTACGAAAAAATAAGGAAGTACAAAAGTTCAGAGGACTTAAGAAAAATTAAGGTAGAATATTGCAAAGCTGCTTAAATATCTAGTAAAAGGAATTCTTTAGTTTCTGTTTCAATTCTAGGCAAAATTTCAACTAAATTTTCATTATTTAAATTAATAAGTGCTTTTTAGATCTCTTTTGCGCACACACACACTGACACATGTTTAGCATCTCCCAGAACATCAGTTACCTGGGATCAGCTTTGTATATTAGCTGTTAGTTCACTGCAGCCAGTGAATTTCCCAAGTTATTTGTGGGTAGCTGAACACACCTTGTCCAAGTGACTCATAGCTGTTCTCCATTGTTCTTTTCTTGCAGATACTGTAGCTGCCCAGTGCTTTCTCATTGGTGCAATACTAGTATGCCTCTTTTCCTCAGAGTGGACAGTGTTTTAGCCTTTCACATTTATTTACTTAAAACATTAGGACTATATTCAGTCCTCAGGCTGGATGATAATCCAGTGTAAGGATCAGAATAGTGTATGATATATAATTATTTTTTTTCCTTATAAATGAATGATGAGCAAAGTAGGAATAGTCTTCTCTGTTTTGAAGGAGCTTTTTATGCTTCCTCAACATCCATTTTCTCCTGACACCTGTTCTGTATCCTACACAAAATTCAGAATTACCTTTTTAAACAAGAGTCTTTCATTCTCTCTGTTTTGTCCTTTGCCCTGTTTTGTTCCATTTATTGTTGTTAACTTTGCCAATAGCAGAAACCAGGAAGAATTGATGGCCCTTCTAGCATGGAAATGAGAAACCAGATACAGGAAAGTGAGAACTGTCTTTGAGTTTTTTTAAAAAAAGAAAATAAATCAAGATACGGTTAAGAATCTTTCCTTTCTGTTTGATTTTTTGCAGTTTCTTAAAAAAAGAGGCTGGGGAGGGAGCAATGTAACAGAATTCTTTATAATGAAGTGAAATGGGCAAACTATTTACTAACATTTAACCTATGTCAGTTCTTAGCATTAAAGGTTAATGCCACTGTTCCTTCAGCTGTCTGGCATAGCTGAATGCCATGGAGCACAAAGTGAAGTAATGTAAACAGGCAACAAGTATTTATAAAAAGTCCTTCACCTTTTCCTGATAGATTTTTTCTTTTGTCTGAATAAAAGAGGATAGGTTTGGGTTAGATATTAGTAAGGAAGTCTTTACTGTGAGGGTGATGAAGTACTGTCACAGGTTGCCTGGAGAAGCTGTGCATGCACCACCCTTGGAAGTGTTCAAGGCTGGTCTTCATGGGGCTTTGAGCAACATAGTGGAAGGTGTCCCTGCCTATGGCAAAGGGGTTGAAACAAGGCAGTTTCCAAGGTCCCTTCCAGCCCAAACTATTCTATGATTCTATTTGGCATGAGGTTTTTGTTCTTCCTGGCACTTTGGCCAGCCAGTCATGACTGTGATTCTACTCTGCCAGCCCCTTTGCCTCTTGGCTACTCTGACCACAGAGCTGGCATGTCTGAGAACTTGGACCTTTTCTCTCATATCTATTTTGGATTTAAAATGCATCATCCTTGTGAAGTAAGAAGAAGATAGCGTATGGTTGTGGCACAATTTCTGCCCTGCCACAACTCTTCTACAGAATGTACATGGAGAAGTTCATTCATAACCATGTGAAGAGTGTCTGTGTTCATGGTTTTGCCTCCACATTCAACAGCACAAGCCCCAACATGGAGATGTACCCTAAATGGCCTTTAAAGTAGGAGAAATTTTAAGTTTGATTCTGGTCAGAAGTTACTGTGAGTAATACAAACAGTGAGAAAAACATTTCTTAAAAATCAGTGAATTAAGTTACCTTAATGCTGACTCACATGGAAGTTCTCAGGCACAAGAGGTGCCACAGCTGAAATATTTGTTCCCAAAGGTCTTCCAGGAGAGATTTGTGGCCTAATCTCTCTGTTTATGCCCTCTGAAAAAGTTACATTTCTGTGACTTGTAGGAACAGGCAGCAGAAGAAATGTACTCTGTAGAAACATTCCTTTTTGCACAATAGTGTCTGAACAAGTGTCTGCTGATGCCCCTTATTATTTTGGGAGAGGGCCATTGCAGTGTTGTCTCACATGACCTCTGTGGAGCTGTGCTGTTATCTGTTCTGTAGCATGTGGGGATGTGTACTATGAGCAACCCATGTCTTGTTTTTTCAGCTGGCTGTGATGCAGTTATGCCTTTGTTGAACGTTTCTCATGCTCTAGCTGCTTGTAAGTGAAACTAAAACCTTCACGTTAAAACAGGTCAAATCCTGTGTTTGTGGCTATGACGAGCTAAATGTTTCTGCCCATGGCTGTCCTCTTGGAGATCTCCCATAAGTGCTCACAGCCTTTAGTCACTTTGGAGAGCAGTAGAGAGTCTCCCCCTGCTACATTTCTCTACTACTCTGCTGCCATCGAAAGTCATGCAGCCTGCTAGTGGCACAGTGAACCCCGGGTGCCTTAGGGGAGTGCAGGCTGTGAGTCGGGCGGATGGCACGGGGCCTGTGTCCTGCCCAGCGGCTGCGAGTGTGAGCCATGCAGCTATTAAACACACGTGAAATCTTTGTGGTGTGGTGTGGCAGAAGCGTTACGGTATGCACTTGCTGTGTGCTAACATAATTCCTCAGGGAAATGCTTTCGGGTTGTGCCACTGGCAGAGCAATAAATGTTTCGTTTGGTTGGACCAGCGTGGCTGTTCTTGCATTCTGTGCTGCACGGAGGAAGGATAACAAAGGAGAGAAACTTCCCTTTCTGTCCATTAAGCACCCTGTTGGTTTGGTAAAGGAGAGTGTAAAATGAGTACATGTGGCTTTATTTTAGAAAAGTGAGAGTTTGAAATGACTTATGGTTGATTTAGAGTGCAATTCACCAGACAATCTAGCATGAAGACAGAGCAACCAGAAGAAACATTCTTGGCAAAACGGGCTATACCTGTGTCTTGGACATGGCTTATTCTGCAGGGCATGTAGCATGCACAAGAGGAGCATAATAGCAAACCAACGGTGAAATTGTCCTGAGGCCGTGGAGATACCTGGGTATTTTGAACCTTTACTTTTCCTTTTGTGTTTTCAGAGTCTGTGTGTTCCTGCACAGACTGGAAATGTCTGTCCAGTTGCATGGCTTAGGCCCAAGTGTGCCAAATTTGAAAAGGTGATATTCCAGGGAGAAGAATGAACTGTCTTTTTCTGCCATCCTACTGATGTTGCCTGTGGCAACTCTGGGCTGACAGTCATATCCTTATGGTGTTAAAGGAAGACAGATTCCTTGTGTTTGAAGTCTTTATGCAACTGACTGTGACCCATCTGTGTTCTTTTCAAAATGTTCATGCTACAATGGACATTCACTGTTAAGCACAATGGTGTCAGTTAGTATTTAAGTGCTTAGGTACTGCAATGATGGTAATTTTCACAAACTTTAATTTGCTCCCAGCAGTCAGGGCAACGTTTTTGCTAAGTACAAGCTATGCTTCTACGGGCAGGTACTTTGATTGCATGAAGTATAAAGCTAGGCACTGTTTTCACTGGTCATCACTTGCAGTAAAAGGAAGTTCCCATGCACTTTTTGGTACAGCAGCTGACCTTGGAACAGTGATCTCTGCCACTGAGCTCCCATACTCTGTGCACAAGAAATTAATTCCCTGTCGTGTATTAGTTGCCTTCTAAGAACAAGACAGAGAACTGAGAGTTTCCTGGTGTGTCTTCCAGCTATCCCAAATTCCAAGTTTACTTAAATTTTGATTAGATCCTTCAGAGTTAGCTAGTTAGGTACCCTGTCTTTTTCCAGCTCATTCCATTGCAGCTGGCTACTGATAATCTTTCTCTGTTACAAACCTGAAAATGTGATCAAGACTGTCAGCAATATTATGGAAATGCTGTAATTGAAATATTTTCTTTCAGTTCAACAACTTGATCACCAGTTTGTTTGGCTTCACTGTTGGGGGGAGGGGGGAACCCTCTACTGCAGTGGCAGCTTCAGAATTCAGTGTCTATTACTGTTACTTAGTCAAAGAGCTGTCTTGATGTTTAAAACTCAAGTAAATATCCTTGCTAAGTGAGGGAATTTTTGAAAGCGTAGAAGGAGCTGAGCTGTATAGAATGCATCATTGGTATCTAAAGATGTTGGTATGGCATCCTCCATAAAATACAAGAAAAAGGTTAGTGAGCCAGACTTTTTTTTTTTTTTTTTTTTTACACAATGGCCCCTTTATACTATCCTGCCAGTAAATGTGTGTAGATGTGAATCAGACTCGTTTAGATTGATGGAGGTTAGCATTTCTTCGGGGAGAGAAGTGCAGCAGGCAGAGGTCCTGTGGTTGGCTGTGTCAGCTTCCATGTGCATCTGGGAAAGTAACATGGGAAACTAAATCCTCCCAGAGAATAGGTGGAACTTAATCTTGGCCTTTTGCTCCTCAATTAACCTTGGCACTGTAACATACTGGATTCTGGATGAGTGAGGCATCTTAGAGTGGTTCTTAAATAGCTTCTTAAGTGGGGGATGAAATATCAGCGTTTTGCTGTACTGAAGCTTCCAGACAACATGGCAGGACTTAAAAAAAGGTAGCAGAAAAGAACCCCAGTTTAATAGAGTCATTTCTGAAGCAGCACTGGACCAGTCGTTCTATGTCTTAGCTCCAAAAATGTTATGGAAGAGGGAGTTTAAGGAACTGAAGTATCATAGGGTGCTCTTAGCTGCACTTCAGATGCAGTTGACTGCATTGGCTGGTATGTGTGTAAAGCACAAAAGGTACAGCAGAGAGTAGTCTGCTGGTGCCAGTAAGAAAACTGCACGTGTCTAGTGGTAGCCTCAAACACAGGTTGTATACTGAAGTGGTAAATCCTTTTTTACACAGACTGTTTGTGGTCATGTATGCATGCACATTCTTGGTTTGGTGTATAAGCCTGCCAGCTATACTGAGATAAATATCTTCCTAAATATGACTCATAATAGTTTTCTGCTTTCTTTAGCATAACTTCATGGTGTTTGAATGTTTTTATTTGTCTAGTATGTCATAATGTAGTCACTTAAACCCCAAATACATCCATTTTTTTAAATACCATATGGCTTCACTCCTTAAGATTCACCTTTTGAAATGTGATTGTAGTTCTAACACATTTCTTATGTTCAATTTCACTACTTGGGGTTGCTGATAATGCAAAATAGGTCTAAAAAGTGACAGATATAGGATGGGAAAATATGAAAAGTGAATTGTGCATGATTTTGCATGATTACTGCAGCCAGAGTGAACAGTTTCAGTTTCCCTTTTCTGCAGTATAATGTTTTCTACTTCTCTGTGTAGATTTTCATCTGTCTTCAAGAGTAGGACAGATGGTTGGAGATTACTTGTACTAGCATCACCACGACAGCTAATTTGTTAAGAAAATTATATTCTCACCTTTTTGAGACTGTAAGGAATTCAAGGATTGTTTTGTAAGGAAGTATAGTGTGTGGTGGTTTGGATTGAACTAATAGCTGTGAACCATGAGTCATGCAAAACTAAGCATGGGTGGTGAATGATACGTTATGTAAAAATAATAGGAAATAACTGCCATGGGTAAGGATTACACTGAGTAAGGTTTGGGGTACATGCAGGGATACTGTAATCAGAAGACTAAGAGTCCACCAATAATAAGAGCACTCGAACCTCCTGCAATTCTTTCAATAGGCACGGTGAGAAGAAATACAGTTAATAGTTTGAGAGACAGATTGTATTACTTTTTTTAAAAAACAAAAGGCAAGTTTGTTAGTTAGCCAAGCTGAGAAGTGATGGAGAAAGTGAGGAAGGAGTTAAAAAAAAGGGAAGGAAAACTAGAAGAGGAGGACTTCAGGTCCAAGTGAGAAGACTGTAAAAGGTAAGCAGGTAGGGAATTTCTCGAACTGTGGTAGTAAAAATAAAAGGTTGTGTTGTGTAACTAAGAGAAAGCAAGCCAAAGAAGGCAAAAAAAATCACACTTTTTTCCAGTTTTCTACTGGAAAGATTGATTCTATTCTGAGTAGAAAAAGTGGGAAAGGATTAAGGTAGGAGCCCAAAGTTGTGTACAAATTGCTGGGATTGAAGATGCCATGGCTAGTTGTGATGAGGAAGGTGGACTTAAATCTGTCAGCTGTAAGAACAAACGAAACAGGGGTAGTGTAATTTTTTGGCAATTTGGGGAAAGTCCCAACCTGTATTTGAAAGCGTTGTCCCTGATACCCTGGAGGGAACAAAAAAAATCAATGACAAAGTGGATGAAGAAAGGAACGAAAGCAAGAGAAAAAGCTCTGAGGGAAGAGGATTGAGAGCTGTGGAGAGTATCAGCCCTGATGATCTCCGATCTAGTGAGAGATAGGCCAGATGATGTATCCCAGAACAACAATGTAAAAGTTTGTTCTAAGTGAGGCCAGTATTGGGAATGCAACCTTTGCAAGTATTTTGCAGTGTTGCCAGACTTAATCTAGTCACCGGGCCAGGAGCTGCTCTGAGCTCTGTAAGAGCAGAATCAGAGCTTTGGAAGCTGGCTTTTCTCTTATCTCTAATTGTTGCCAACCCGAAACGAAGCATTTGCAGTCAGTGGAACTGTGTAGTTCTTAGGCTGCTTTGTTATTGTGGAATTTGATACCAGAAGGTATTACATATTTTAAAATAATACCATGGGATCAGAGGAAAAAATACGTGCTTCTGTTGTGAGTGAAGTCCTGCTGCTTAGTTATTAAATGTCCTGCAGTCACTTCTTTTTTTTTGTTATGGTCCCCTTCACTGAATTTGTATAGTCGTGAACTCCAGTGCACCTTTTGAAGACAACCAAACAAAAAATATAAAAAAATTAAAAAAAAAAATTTAAACTCCAACTTAGGATGCATCAAGGCCAGACAAGTAGCAATGAAAGTAAGACAGGCAGAGCCAAGGAGTGTGCTGCTTATGCCACAGTCACTGTAGGATGAAAGAGGTAGGAAGATGAGAAAATTTATTCTGCAGAGCTGTGTACAGTGGCATTCAGTCTGGCCTCTAGCCAGGACACCTCTGCTGACAAAGGTTTACTTAATCTGTCCTGTGCTATTCACATGTAGTCACAAGATTGGTTGTGAGCACATCAAAGAATACAATAACAAATGCAAGCAGCATCCAGAATTCCTCTGAATATTTCAATGAATACAGTGAATTCAGTGTGTACAACATGTACAATTGAAATAATGAATGCAAAAAAATGAGACCTCTCCCACCCACCATGTGCAAATCATTGTGTATGTAGAAACAGCTGATTAGAACTGTGGATAAGCTTGTAAAATTAGGACAGCTAGTTCTGTCATAGTGTTGAGTACTGCAGGGTTCAGCCAGAAGGGACAGCAAACCTCTTTGCCTCAGCCTGTCCTATTGCTTTTTCAGCACCACAAACACCACTGATGGAAATAGGAGCTACCAGTCAGTGCAGAATCAGCACTGTGATAGACTCCACAGATAGATTTATCGCTCATATGGAAGAGGAGATTTTTGCCCTTGGCCTGCAAATTGCAGGCGTATGTATAGGATTGCATGTAGCTTATTTTTTTACTAATTATTACAGGTCCTCTCTGACATTAGGTGGCTGTAGTGGTTATAGCTAAGATTGTTAACTTTTTTGTAGAGGAATGTTCCACTGTCTTTTAATACTCCTTGATTTTGTATAAAGTTTATGGAAGAGCCGTGGGGCTGAATACAACCATGTAACTATGGTGGGAAGGTTGTTAAAAGGGAATGAGATACTTAATAATGGTCTTTTAACTTTTTCTGTTTTTATCAGAAAGAATTAATTCATAGGTTTCATAGACCCTTGGCATTTAGATATTGTCCCAGTTCGTGGCACTGAAATATCTGATTGTTCATGGTTTGTGTCTTACGGAATAGACAAGAATAGAGCAAAAATGTGAACCAAACAATAACATTATGAATGGTTGTTCTCTTCCTGTATAGCAACATGTAATTCCTATTGTAAAGCTGTTGCTAAACTTACTGTGCAGTCATACACTGGTTTGGTACTAGCACTGAAGATATGTTAGTTTCTGGCTTTGCTTCAGACTAGGTTTGCTGTTGTCCTTTGTGTGTTGTACTCATCTCTTTCCCTGTTACTTAATTAGTGTCCTTATTGTTTAGTTCCTTTGTTTCTTACCTATGATCTTTTAATCTTTTTTTGGTTTTTATATTCACTTACAAAAATACACATTTCCATGGTGTAAGCGCAAAAGTTGTATTTCAGAGTTTAGGGCAAATGGGATTATCTCATTTTGAATCTGACTTTTCTAGTTTAGATTTTTTTAACCATGTATATACTTGGTATAAGATAATGGTTAGTGTTTTATCTTACAACAATTATTCTATTATCATTAAGAATAGCAGCAGCACTGTTACTGTGTTAGGGTTTTATATCCTACCAATATAAAAGGTATCTGAATTTGACTCCAGTAGTAATAATTCTTGCCTTTGTCAATGTTACCATATTATCCTTGAAAAAGAAGGTATTTCTAATCTCGGCAGTGAAAATATTTGTAATTAAATAGACAATTAAAGGGAAATAAATCATATGGATATTTTGAAAATAGCCAACTTCCTTCACATGTGCACTCCTTAGTGCAGAAACAGCCTGTAGGCTTCTGCCAGTGCACTGTTGTGTGACAGTAGGGACAAAAGTCATTACATTTATTCCTTCCTTTAGTGAATTGTAAACCAAAAAATCTTTTGTATTTGCACCTTCTTGGTATTTGTTGAGCAGCATCCCTCTAAGAGGATAATGGTAATGATAAGAGTCAATGATAATTTGACTGTTGGATGTTTTTCTTCAAGTTCTCTTGGTTTGATCACATTTAATAAAAAAATCTTGGCTTAATAAGTTTCTATTTTTCAGCATGGTTGATTTGTTTAATAAAAGTATCAGAAAAACAGTTTTATAAAATGGATTATAACCTCTGTGTAGAAGTGCATTAGTAGTTAGGGTGTGATTTGTATTAGGACTGTTAGATGATCCAAGACCAAAGGAGGAGGCTTTCTTTGCAGTAAGTAGCACAGTAGCTGGACCTACCCAAAGAAAAGCTATTGGAGACAATTTGTAGGAAAAGAGAGTTTAGGAGAAAAACTGAAGAATATATTGAGGAGGGAAAACTAGTAAGAAGGAGGATGTAGTGAAATGTAAGGACACTAATTAAGTAATAAGGAAAGGCATGAGTACAACACATGAAGGACAATGTGCAAATAGGGAGAAAATAAAGACACATCTTCCTATGTCTTGTCTAATAGTTGGCTTTCTGCTCCCTATTTAATGTTCTTGATTGCTTTAGTGCTAATCAATACAATACAGTAGTTATTTGGAATTTTCCTGCCACACACGTTATAACTTTTCACATAATTTTATTTTGTTTCATTCTATAAAGAGTTTTATTTAAAAAAATGGAAACAAAAAAAACCCCAACAACTTCTCCTTTTTTACAGCCAAATTGGTATTCCTGATAGAAAATATGCTGAAAGGCCTTTAAGTCCTAGGAATTATCCAGAGACTGGAAAATAGTATTCTGCATCAGTATGTAGTAACAAAAGTCTAGGTAGTAGCACAGGAACCAATAGAATCTTTTAGTAATTTGCAGTAATAACGTGAATAAACACACATGCATACATATGTATATTTGTACATGTAGCTATATAGTTACATGTTTATATAGTTCTGTACTACATAAAAGGTAGCACCACTGAATTGCTGCCTAGAGGTACTTAACGCTGTCTTGAATGAACTTGCAGTTTATTTTCATGTATAAATTGTAAATGTGCTGTTTTTGAGGAAGCCTGAAGAAAAATCCACTTAGGTAAAAGACTGAAGTTAGGAGCATGCTGTGGGAGCTCATTAATGATTCAGGATGGTTGGTTTCATTTTCCCCTCCTTCTTTTCACAAGGCAAAATCCAGTCAATACTTTTCTTTCAAGGTCATAACTGCTGTTTGTTTTCTGTCCTTCTCATAACCCTTGTACAATCACAGGAATGTTTTTGAGGATTCAATTACTTTTTTAGTCAAGGTTGTCATCAATAACTCTTTGCATAGTTGGACCTGCACAGAAAACTGTTACTGTTCTTATTACAGGAGAGGGCTCTGCTTTCGTTCAAATACAGGTGGGCTGTGCTTGTGAATCGTTTCGTGTCAGGCATGAAAGGGCCTTTCCCCCTGCCATCCTATCCCTGCTAATCCTGTATTTGTATTATGGACAGGAAAACTGTGAAGCACTGTTATATCGTATCTTAGTTACTTGATTTTGCAAGATTTGAGTTTGGGAAAACTAGATTTCTGTCTTTGCAATGAAAGGTTGTTTCCACTGCATGGGCAATGATTCTTTTTAATGTGTTTTGCAATTTGGTTTTCAGAGCTGCAAGTGAAATGTGTATTTTGGAAAATATTAAGGTTTTTTTATCTCTTTTTTGGTGTATTTGTAATATGTTTTTTCCCTTTCTGTAGAAATAGATTCAGTGCAGACTGAGTAAACTTGTTACACATTCATTAACTAATGTCACTTCCTGAAGTTATATTGTAAACCCTAAGGGGAGTAACAGATCTAGTGTGGAATTGCAGGAAAGGAAACAATGTTCCTTTAATGGGAGTGGAAACATTTGTCCCTGTAAAATATCCTTCCTGTTTTTGAGAAATATCGTAAACAGTCGCAAATACAGAAAAGTATTTTAATATCTTTAGTTTAGAATCCTGTTATTCTCTCAGCCAAGCATTTTGTTTCTAACTAAGTTGCCAAAATACAGGTTTGATGCTTTGTCAAGAAGTAAGTAAGGCTGCCTATCCTTCCTTAAATGCTTCAGTTTTCATAAAAACACTGTACTGCTTTGCAGTGTCTGCTCTTTGTTAAACTCTGTGGCTTAAGAGTGCTATTTAAGATCTATTAGAATGGCCTGGATGTATTTGTAAGAGCTAAAAAGGTTGGTCCAGTATGATTTTTATGTTGGTTGAAAAATAACAAATAAAATTCAGGCCATCCTCTCTTCCTTCTCCTGCTGTATAGGAAAATCCAGACAAGACAAAGGTCTAAAGTCATGACAGAGATTGGGGTTATCATAATTTAAGGAGCAAGCTTCTGGAGATCACCTTTATTATAGATTATGAACACAGTTAATCATACTTTTTGAGCATGATGAATCCAAATTTGCCCTTCGTCATAATCCCTAATCAGTCCAAGAATTTCCACGGCTTGTTCTCTTGACAATATATTTAATATTGCCCAAATTACTTTTTTATATATTGTATTGATTTTATGCTGTTCATAAAATGCTAGTAATAGAAAATCTAAGGAAAAAGCTTTTCTGTGACTTGTGAAATATGGTAGAGGGAGTTTGTATGTACATATATATAAAATGTGCAGTTAAATGAATTTTCAAGTGATATAATTTAATTATATAAGTTGAGCCTTGCCATTTTGGCTGGGGTTTGCTTTTACATATCTTTTATTTTTAGATGTTCTTCCCTGTAATTGAATCCATAACATATATCCAGATCTGCTGGGCACAGGTCTGCTGCCTTTGCATGTGAAGTTCTTTTGGTTTTGCTTCGTGTTACAAAGAATACTTAGCACCAAATTTGCAAATATTCTTTTTATGTTTATTGTGATGCCTCATGCTGAGGTACCTTGGAGTAGAACAGGAGGGCACGTGGAATCCTGTTATTTAGCTACGTTGGTACCTCCTGCCTTACAGGAAGCAGCAAAAGAACACCAGGGTCTCGCACACAACAGAGGGCAGAAGCTTTAGACTGCACAAGTTGGTTATATGTTAATTATATGTACTGGGAGTAAGGAATAGGGCCAGGTGGTTAACAAGCTATTTTAATGTTATGTCTTCTGAGAATTATTTGCATGGTGAATTACTGACTTGGCTGTTAATGAATCAGGTTTTGGCCTCTATAAGATCCCCAACAAAAGCAAAAGTCCCAGACATAACCTATGAACACCAAGTAAAAAAAAAAATTGCTGCATGCAGCATAACTGAGCATTGACTTGACTTCTACGTGGACTGTCTTTACATTAGGTTTGTCTTTGCAGGCCAAGGATATATACTAAGAAGTGTTTGCCCTGTGACTGAAGAATATCTCCTCAATGCTTATGATAAAGCATGATATTAGAATTTTTCATAAATATTTTTAAGTGACATATATTTCTATAGCTCTAAAACACATGTACAACTTTTATCTGGTCAAGTCCAGTCCAAAAAATATATAATAATGACAGCCGCCATCATATTATATATAGGTGGTTAAGTGTGAAAAATGTGAGCTGAGAACAGTCTAAAAGTGTCACAATGGATGTTTTCTCTTCTGCAGAGTAGAATGAAAATAGAGCAGTTGATGGTGAAACACAAATATAAAAAAGAGTAGAATTGGCAATTGCAAACTAAACCCTTGACAATTGCATTAATGGTAATGCATTCCATTCCAGTTCATGGTGAAGTAAAAGGAGTTGGTCTGGTAGATCAAATATGGCTTTCATTGCAAGACTACGACAATGAAGGTGAGATGATAAAGCTATTCAGACTAACCTGTAGAAAGTACTGTTATTAAATATACCTGATTAATTTACAGAATTATTTATTCTTAGACTAGATGTCATTATAAAATGCTACATTTATTTTCAGTTATTTTTACAGGATGTATGTATCCTGTTATGTATATATATGTATACATGAGTACATACATTTTTTTTAAAATGTATATATGCAGTCAAAATTGTGAATAGTTAATGATGCATGTTAGGTTCCCTTATGAATGTGGGCAGTTCTTTTTGTGTGAAGGATTTTGAACAGGACTTGAAAGGGATTGTATTCTGCTAAAATATTTGAAAAATTGGGACAATCTGAATAACTGTGTGAGAATACAACTTGCTGTTCTGTTTTGCTCATTGGAAATAAATTGTGAAGCAATTGTTATGAACCCATTTGGTGTAAGCAAACCTAGTTATTTATCTAGGGAGAAGTCTCAGATCTCGTGTTTAGACTAGTGTCCTTAGGTGTGTGTGTTTTGGGTGGTTTGTGGGGTTTTTTTTGAAGTTTGTTAGCATTTTAAGCAACATCTTATTTTCTGGTCCAGGCAAGAGTAAAATCACAAAAGCTCTCAAGTACCTTCAGTGCTGGTTTTCAGATAGAATCTCAAAAATTACTTTGTCTTCCATCAATAGTAATTCATGGCAACGTGCCTAAATAATTATAGTTGGCCAAATCCCAGGCTTTTGGGCCCTACGCTAGGAAATATTGGTACAGTTATTTTGAGAATTATAAAACCAGTTGCAATAATAGCATGCATTTCACATAAATGACTTACCTCTTCCAATTAACTTCAAGTAATCAGAAATAACTCAGTTCTGTATTATCTCTTATGTGGTCTCTCTGGATAGTAGACAGTCTGTGATTTGAATGTACTAAATAATTTCACTCAATTCTGGGGCAAAGTACAGCAGTGTTTGAGGCCACCAGTATGCCATCAAAGCAGGTAGGGCTAGGGTACATTCTCTGGGCCTTAGAGAGAGGCATAGATTGTGTCCATAGGTTTAAAACTCTCTTCTCCCTCATTCGTCAAATAAGATGGCCTCTTACATACTTGAAAATAATTCCTGATGTGTGCTCTCCATTGAAATTTACTGGAACATTGTCTAGGAGAGTGCTATTTGTCTTAGTCCAAAATGGTAACTTACTTCAATATAGATTAAATTATTACGAGTTAAAAAAAAAAGTATGCACCCTTGCTTATGACTGGACTCTAGTGTATTTTTATCTACTGACCCAAATGTGTCCTGAGCCTCTTTGAAGTCTTTACCCTAGCACACGGATATGGAAGCAAGTGTGCTTGCACATACCATTTTCACCAAAAAGTTTTTCACTTGTTAACTAACTGTTTGGATCTTTTTGTGTGTCTGTACCACATCTGAGTTCATGTGATTACTCTGGTAGGGTAGAGTCATTCAAGATCTAGTTTTTCAGCAGCCTAGCTCCTTATAAGTGTTGAGTTTGTTTTCTGTGAGGAGGTTGAGGAAGTAAGGATGAGATGGAAACCCCATCTCATAAAAGGAAGGCAGGTGTAAATACTGTTGTTGGTTCTTTCTGCAGTGGCAGTAGCCAAAGGGGAGAGAGCATCACCTTGGCCAATGCTGGCAGCATCATAGCCAAAGTATTGCCTGGTTCCATGAACTCCTGATCTATGATTGTTGCCAGCCGGACATGTTTGGTTTCTGGAGCACAGAAGTGGGCATTCTATTTGGCTGACTAAAGAAGGGGCAGGCATATGTGTTTGGCTACTTGTTGATAGGAAAGGCAAGGGTATTTGACTCTGAGGACTCTGCTTTTCTTAGAAATTCCTTTAGGTGGAATTGTCACCAAGGAAAATGTCAGTATCTCTTCTTTCAGAAGAAATACTGCTTATTTCAAATGCATTTCACATATTTTGTTGATCTTAATACAGCTACAAGAACATTTTTTCTGTAAAAAGAGGGAAAATCAGGAGTCTTACCTTGCCAGTGTTGCAGAGATAACTGAGCAATAGCACTGTTCCTTTCCTGTTTCTGTCCTTACAAAGTTATATGACAGTAGTATGTTTGAGAGTGGTTTTCTTTGGTTGGGTAACAGGGCAGGAGTTTGTTTCACTTGCACGGAGAGGAAAAAAAATACTTCTTTTTCTGTTCAATCAGCTTGGAAACTTCTGTTTCTAGTGCACCAGTGGTAGCAGACAAATAGTATTTGAATAGAAGTTTGAATTTATATAGCATATATGGCATACTGTGTGCCATATGTGGATAAGAAACCCAGGCACACCAGTTGCAGGAGCACAGTTTCAAATAACAAAACAGTCTTCCTCACTGTCTTGCTAATAGCCTGCTCTGGCAGTTATGGCAGCTAAACATGGTGTCCATTTCAGACTCCTCATTACAGTCTCATTTATATAATGTCAATTTACAATTGCATAGAATCACTTAGTAAAATGGCTTACTTTCACATGTAAAGTGTCTGTGTCTACACATGGATCTTTTTGCCTCTAATTTAGGTGGAATTAACCTACGAAATACAGTGTATGATTTGTCACGCCAAAAGAGTACAGTATGAAGTAGCATTCATAAATATGAGTAGGAACTTCCCTTTTTCTCAAGAGCTTTTTCCTTCT
Organism: Serilophus lunatus; assembly: GCA_013399895.1. Lineage (NCBI taxonomy): Eukaryota > Metazoa > Chordata > Aves > Passeriformes > Eurylaimidae > Serilophus > Serilophus lunatus. The sequence goes on along the minus strand of VXBA01002328.1, from coordinate 42,162 downwards.
CTTAGTCCTTTGTGTGTCCTGTGGAGAATGCTTCTTTGAATCTAGATCCATTTTGTGCCCATGTAAAAGTAAGAACAGAATGAAGCAAACCAAGGCCAGACTGAAGTAAATGCACATGATTTTCACTTTAGTTACAAGGAACTGGGATTTAGAAGACTCAAATTGCTTCATTTAGTACTGTTTCTTGCAGTATTTTTCCCTACCAGTGTTCTCCATCTTCTGCATTTGGGAGAGATTCCAACTTACTGTAATGTCTAGGAAGAAAGAAACGTTCCTGGAGCCTTGAAATAAGTGCAGGACCTGAATGTATATTCTTCAAGCTGCCTACAAAATATGTGCAAAACTTTGAAATGACTTTTCAGGACTGTAAGTTAAGACAATGAGGTTCATGAGGAAACATGCTGTGCTTCATCCTTCACCTCCCTGAAAGCCTATGTGTTGCTGTGTAGGAGGACTGGTATAGTTAAGGTTTAGTGGTAGGCAGCTCTGAGGTTGTCTCTTGCCTGTTCTGTGACATTGTAATTGTGGTGAAAGATAACTGGTGGCATTTTTGTGGTATTTGGGGTTTTTCCTAGGGTATCACTGATGACTAGCTGCCCGCTGAATGTAACTCCATTCACCATCACTACCTGGGTCTGGCTGATTTTTAACACTTGAGTAAGCCATGAGCAGCCAGTTTTTCCAGGAGAATGCTGTGGAAGATAGTGTAAAAGGCTTTACGAAAGTCCAGGCAGACAACATCTGTAGCCCTTCTCTCATACATTAGGTGGATCACCTTGTGATAGAAGCAGACCAGGTTTGTCAAGCAGAACCTGCCTTTCATAAACCCTTGCTGGCTGGGTCTAATCTCCCATGGGACCTATGTCTTCATTTTTCTATCAAAAGAGAATTTGAGGGGTGAAGTACTCAAGCCAAGATGGTATCAAAATTGGGGCAGTGATCTCTGGTCTAGACCTTAAAGTTTGCAGAGGAGGGAGGAAGAAGAGATGCATAGAAATGTTGTAGTAGTCTTCATGGAGCATCACATTAATAGGACTAACTGGAATTTGGCACTTGGTTACTTCCTGTCAATCCATTCTCTTGATCATTGACCATGCATAGATCAGTTTTTTAAGGAAAATCATTAATTACCACATGGAAGTGCTTGATCAGTAGTGACTGTAAAGGAAAGAAGTTGAGATTAATGAAGTAATAAAACTCCACAGTTGTTTTACTAGGGGCACTGAGTGGTAATGTGCATCCTGTAAGAAATATTCAGGTTTCACAGACTCAAGGTAAAATGCCATAGGAAGAAGGAAGCTGGAGAATTGCTTAGTAACAGCTCTGAGGACTGTAATGACCAAAGGTGTTAATGTTGTTGTAAGACAACAGTAACCAGAATAGTCCCATTAATGAGCAATGTTATTTCCCTAATTTGTGTGTAAAAACGATCTTTCCAGGTTTTGTAAAAAGGTCATGTATTGAAAATAAGGAATATTTATTGATACTTGGAATTATGCAAGCTAATGATGTTGGAGTTATCATCATTATTTGGGTTAGACAGAATGGTTTCAAAACTGACAGTGACTTTCAAAGGGACAGCATGTAATTATGCTGTCCTTTATGTGCTCTGATCTTCTTTGTTGTGGCTGTAAACTGATGCTTGTCAAAATTGTATCTGTGTAGTAGTGTTTCTGTATTTTACATGCATACCAGTGAGTGTATAAAACACAAATGCTAAGGACGTTATAAGGTTAAGAGTCTTCTTTCGTAACAGCTTTGACTTGTAAAATACTTGCAGAAAGTTTTGAGAAAGCATCTGTTGACTTATTGATTGACCTCTCATGCACAGTGTTTCATGCAAATGAATTGTAAAGTAACCCACAGACATCCATGTTTTAAAATGTATATGCAGGTAGTAATTCTTACACTCCTTCCTATGAACTAGGCTTCTATTAATTCACAGTTTCTGTGATTCTGTGGGAAGACACTGCTAATGCAAGGGTCTGTTTGAGTTTCTGAACAGTTGCTTATTCACACTCTCACTTTTTTTACTTTAACCTGACTCAGAAGCTGTGCAAAATATATGTACTGACTATCTCTGAGCACTGGTGGTCTTAGCTTTAGCTCTTAATGTCCTTGACTCTCGCTAATCAATGGGAAGCAAAACAACTAAAGCAGCAGTACTGTAAAAGGACACTTCCCTTGAATATCATGCTTGAAGACATGAGGGTAATGACTCTCATTGAGAAAGATGCAATATTTTGTCCTTAAGAGTGCAGAGCATAAATGTTTTATTTTCTGCTGCCTGCTTGGAAAATAAGCATGTCTTCCAATGCATCATACTGAGAAATAAAATCAAAACTCCAAATCAAACCAAGGAAAAACAGATAAGATATTAAATGATCCTTATTAGCAATGTAGAGGATTGTTATCCCAAAATATTATTTGCCTCTAAAATGCTGAGCTGAAAGATTGAATTTTACCATCTCTTAGTTCTCACTTAGTTCACAGTGAGAACAGACTTATAGGGTTCTGCACTAAAGTATATATAATTCTATTTGATCCCCATTCACATTTTATGAGCTTCCAGGTCAATGAAACAAACCATTAAATAGATTGAATACTACCTGCAACACTGATGTTGATGACTCAAATTTTATTAAGCCTGTTTGGAAATCTCATACAGGTGGTGGCATCCATAAAATGACAAACTAAGTATCCTTATCTGTGGAGCATAAATTTGAACATTAGAGGAAAAGATAATGCTAGTGGAAAAGAAGTCTTTAAAAGATACTGGGTATTTTGAGGAGCTGTAAAGAAGAAAAAAACCTTTTTAGTTTTGGGTTACTGTAAATAGTCCTGAATTTAATATGATATTGTGTTGTGTGCTGCCTTCCTGTTGAAAGCAAGTGGAACATATAAGAGGATCAAGATTTCTTATCTTGATGTATGACTTCATGAGATACACTATTTAGTCTCTTCTTGTCCTAGTTTTCCATTTACTAAGTAAATTCAGTAATGGAAAAATCTGATCTAAAAAGAGAGGCTAATTTGAAATTCAGATCCAAAATTTTCTGTGAATCCTTGCCTTCTAATAAGTTGTTTGTCTTTTACCTATGTTTTTTATATTTAGGTAATAAAAGTAGTATTTATAGTTGTCATTAGAATTCTTAATTAAAAACAGGGTCTTAGTACTTCATTGAGTAAAAATGACGTTTGGTAAAAAGGAAAAAAAATTGCCTGGTGCATGCAAAATTTTTTTCCTCTTTTTGAAACATTCTCCAGAAACCTATCCAGGAGCCTCTTCTTGCTTTCAAATAAAAATTTGGTGACATTTTGTCCTCATTTTGCCACAGCATTAGGCAGCACTGCTCTTTGAAGCAGAGGCTTAGAACCAATAAACAAGTAAAACTAGGAATAAATTGTTTGATTTTCTTTCCTACTTGAAACCAGAAACTGCCAAATTTTATGAGAATACCTTTTAGATAATGCAACTACATCCTCTCTTTGCCTTCCTCCCTTTCAGTCAGCAGTTTGAGCTTTCTCCATATGAATCACAATTCATTTAAATGCCACGTGTGCTCGATTTCCTTCACTGAAAAGAATAAAAATATAAATTGATTTTTGATTCAAAATATTCTGTTTGGATCAAGGCCCCAAATAATTTTATTCTTAAATTAAAACTTTTGCACTTACTGAAGGGAGAAGGTGGAATGCAACTTAACATTGTAGAAAGTTTCAATTGCTCAGCACTTCAGCTTGTACTTTCCCTTTAATGCTTGGATTTACATACATGATCTCCAGATTTATGTAGTTCCTATGTAAAGACAATGTGCAAGTGGGATGTGAGTATATCAAATGTAGGTTTTTATTCACTTAAGTGAATAAATTCACTTTAAATTCACTTAAGTGATAGAATTTAGGTCAGGTTTGTATTGGCCAAGAAAGTCGGACTCTAGATATCCAGTTTATGTACAATTCATTGAAGTATATTATTTCAAGTTCTGTTGCAGCAAAAAGGATTTTAGTCAACTAAAATGTAGTATCCTGCTCTGTGAAAAAATATGACCACGTTGTAACATTTTCCTTCCTGAATGACTTAGGTGAAGGCTTGTAGGGAGCATAACCAGTCATTAGGGGTGTGTTTGATACTGTTTGGGACAGGTAAAAATTGAGCCCAAGGATGTGTGATTATCCCCAGAACAGTAATGTTCCCAAATATAGCAATACATAAATATTATGATGCATAAGCTGTTATGATGCCATTGAGGCTAAGTTTTGTTTTGTATGCTGGTTGAAGAAGGAAAAAATTGTCTTCTTTATGTATAAAAAGGATAGTGTTTATGGAAGGCTCTTCTTTCAGGATCAATTTAGTATGTGTAAACATAGCAGTTTTCCTGTCATATTTGTTTTTTTATTCTTTCTTCTCTATTAAGTAGAAAAGCTAGTAACAATTGGTCATTGACATTTTATGTAGCTCCCAGTGAGAGTAAACTCTTGGGACGTTACAGATTGCCAGTATCTGAGATACTAGTCTGCAATGCTCATGAGATAGTAATCTGTGGTACTTCCGGAAAACAGGATTAAAAAAGATCCTCACTGGTGGCTCAAGTGTATCCATATTAATAACATCATTCAAACTACACTTTCTGTAGCACAGTTAGACTTAAATTTTATGTCCTCGAAATAATTCTTTAGGATATTTGTTTGAAGACTAATAACTAATACAGTGCTGATTTCAAAGCTCTTTGAATGAAGAGCTGCTCTTGGAAATAAAGTTATCACCAGGTTACATTCTAAACTACTTATTATTTTCTTTACCGTCTTGGACAAATTTGCATTTGAGAGAGACAGATACATAATGTTCCTTTAAAGGATGAATGAAGTTCTGTCATTCCTTGTACAGGGAAGATGGATAGTTTTTTTCTGTCTTCCACTTCTATGTTGATTTTTTTTATTTTTATTCTTATTATTACTTTCCTCTGCAAGTCTGAGTGGCAGCTTATATAACAGCAGTGTTCTTTTAAAACTAATATTAGACTCAGAATCCAGTGCCCGACAGCAACTCAAGCCAAAATCAGGATTTGCCTTGACTTGCCTAACTCCATTTGAACTCCAAGGCAGGTGAAAGGCTGGAATTTGGGACATCTGCTAAATAGCCACTGCCCATAATATTTTGCCTTTGTTAGCTCAATGACTCCAAATAGTCAGAGATCTAGTGTACAAATTAAGTTCAGATTGGCTGCTGCTTAATGGGTTTGCAGCTTTTCCTACTGTTTCCTTACTTTATTTCATCAATGTCCTTCTAGAGTCTTCCTATTCCCCATCCCCCACACTAGCTCCCCCCTCTTCTCCTCCCTGTCCCACTCTCCACAATTATTCTGAATTCATGTATCCTTTTTATTTCTACATACTTCACTTGATTGCTTTCCATGTTTCAGTGAATAAAGTCAACAGACTCTTTTCTTTCACCTTTTTCTTTTCTTTCACCTTTGTCTTTCACCTTTTTCTTTCATCTTTTCTCCCTTATTTTTCTGGTCTCCTTTCTGTTAACCATTTTATTCTTTAAGAGATGTGTTTCTTCTGATTATTTCTTTTGCATTCATTAGGACTTGCTTGACTCCTTGTGGACTTCCTGAATCCTGCAGACTGCTCAGGTCCTAGGTCTGAGTCTTCTTTCACAGTGGTTGTTTTAGATGCCACTGTTGACTACTAGGATTACTAATATACGTGCAAAAACTGAAAGTAACTAAGAGTATATTCTAATAGAATTAGTTAGGTTGGAAAATACCCTTGAGATCATCAAGTACAGCCATTGACTTAACATTACCAAGTCCAGAACTAAACCACGTCCCTAAGCACCTCTGGTGGTTTGCAAGAACACATCAGTTTACTTTCCTTAACGTAGCAGTGCCACCTTCCCAATGCCCACTCCTCCCCCCCAGATGACTTATCATGATCTGAAATTTCTGGAGTTGTAAACAGATCTGTTTTCTCTCCGTGTTTTGCCTGTATAGTGCACACTAAATAGTGGTTCATCAGTTGACAACTTCTCAAATTAAAAATCAGAGGTGACTTTAAACACAGCAATATTATTTCACTGTGATTGCAAGCAGACTAGGTAAGAAATAAAAAAGGCTAAAATACTTTCATGCAGTGATTTGCTTTGGTATTAAAAGTGTGATAGAGATGTATGTTTTTGTCTAAATACATGTACATGTCCTTTGATTTAGTTTCCAAGAATGTATGCAATCTTACATGTTTAAGAAAACAAAATTCCACATAGGAAGTGTGAATGGTCTAGAAAATTTGAATGGAAAGTAGCTATCATGTTGTAGCTCTCAGTTCTAGACTGCCAAAATTTCTGCTTTTCTATCTAACCTGTAACTTCTAAACATCCTTCAGAAAATTACTTACTATTCTGAAATGAAGCTCATGCTCAGTGATACTGTATTTTTGTCTCTGAATTAGCAGATCCCTTTGTTTTTTCTTGATACTTTATGCTAAACCTTGTTAATTGTTTCAAATAAACGATATTTTGCCACATGCTTTTGGAAACATGGGGTTGCACAAAGCTAGCATGTTCAGCTCCTGTATGTGTCATTACCTGCTTTCAGGGTAGAAGTACTAAGAGTGCCTCAAGGTTAGAACAAGCAAGAAAATGCAATGTAAATGAATTTGTTATTGTTATTTATAGTCAAACTCAACTTCTCTTGAAACTGATAGTGTAAGTCCCATTCCTTTAAAGCAAACCAATAGTTGACTCTGAATTGTTTAAATTTTTGTAGAATATGGATAAGCCTTCAGTCTTTACAAACATTGAGAACTTATTAAAAAAAAGATTAAAACCACCAAAAACCAAAAAACCCCTACTGCTGAAGTTTACATTTGCAGATTAATAGTACAACTCTCACATGTGTTTTTTTCAAATGTCATTAGAACAAGTAATGGTGACTGTCAACAGTGATGTACATAATAACTCAACTACATCAGATAACAACAGACTGGGTAAGACAATGCTGTTCTAGGAAGTATTTGTGCCATAGAGTCATCTAGCTGAATTTTACATAGCACCATTTTTAAAATTTTTAGCCTTTGACAGTCAAATAAGGTTTGGGGGATAGTTTCTTCCTTCATCTCACAGCAGAATATGTCCCAGGGATTTTTACCTGTGTTTTCAGATTGTCATTGTGTATCGTTGTTGATTTTTAAGATCCTGTTGATATTTAAAAATCAATAAATCTCAAGATAATTGACTAGTATTTCCCCCGGCTCCACTTTTTTCTGCCATTACAAAGTTATTTATTGACATTAAGGGCAGAAAATGTTAGGAGCTGGGAGAAATGATGGTGTGCACAGAGATAAGATGTGGAAAAAAGCCTAGTGTTGTACTTAGAATAACTACAGTATACAGGGGTACCCTTCACTCAGCTGGCATACCATACTAAAGACAGAACTTGATTGTGCATACCAGGCTTGTTCACCATAAGCCTTTGCACAAGGCAAGACACTTGACTGATGTTTTTCTAACCCATGCATAGTACAGTCCCTGGTTGGAGAACTCTTGATGTATTACATTATAGCTCAAAATGAGTATGTTGATATGTTAAAGACAAATGGATAAAATGCTTTTTACATTTTTAGTTGATAAAATCTTTGGCCACAAGATAGATCTAATGTTGTCATCTTCATAAATTCATGTATAGTTTTTATGTATAATTTTAAGTATGCTTTAAATGCATTTTATGTGTATGTGTTTGATTGTCAAGTATTCTTTTGTGTTTGGTCTTTTGTATTAATTTTTCTTTTACTTTTTTTTTTGTTTAAAAGCATGATTTCTCACATTTTATTTTGTTTCTTTTAGGTTTTGTTTTATTTCATAAGATCCCACTGGATGGGTAAATGAAATAATGAAAATATGAGAGAGGGTCTGTTGAGCTTTTGGAATCTGTATGCTGCACAGTAGGGAGTGGACAGTGTTCTTGCCCAGTGAAGTGCCACCTCCCTTGGATTTCTCTTTTAGACAGTGGTTCTGTTTGGAGAACTATAGAAGTACATTCAAAGCAGTAGCTGTTTTTGCAAGAGCAGGGCAAACCCAAGCCCTGAGGCAGCTAAAAAACTCAAGAAAATCCAGAAATAAGCTACTACACTCTTCTATTGCCTTATCCTCACTGTATCTTCCAAAATTACATTGAGATAAAATTACATTATATTGTTTCCTCTGTCAATTTTTTTTCTGTTTGAACTTAACTGGAAAGATGTTGGTTTTATAAATAATATTTATCAAAGGTGAACTGCAAAGCTGCTTTTATTTTATTGCATTAATGCCTCTGCAAAACTTCTACTTTACTTAATTGAGTATGTGTGTAAGCTCATTAATTTCAGTGGGCATGCTCACATCCCTAAAATTAAGTTCTTGTGTATTTGCAGGATATGGCCTTAAGTCCTGAAGCAGTAAATTGCAGAGCTGGCCCTGCAAATCTTTCTATGTATGTAGTTCCACTGACTTTACCAGAAAGCTGTATGCAGAAAGGTGGCAATACTGTTTCTTACTGGGTTTGGGAACTGAAGCAGCACCATCACTTAGACATTCAGTTAGGTCATGCTTCTTCAAGATAGTCCATAAATTTAGATAAGCATACAAATCTGTAGTAGGCCAGAATGCTCATTCTAAGACAAGAGGAAGAATAACAGCAGTGTGTGGCTGTTCCTTCAGACTGTAGACTTGGAGGCGTGTTTAACTGTTCATATTTAACTGTGAAGTATTCTTCAGAGTATACTTCAATATGCCTCAGAGAAGAGTTTACTCTAACAAGTAAAGCGAAGTGAAGGCACAAGCATATTTGCAAGAACAAGTCCGACATTCAATTACAGTGCTAGAAATTAATTTTTATTTACCTATCAAATGCTGAGTTTCTACTTTGATCTTTTCAGTGTAACGAATTGCAAGAAATATGAAGATTCTGGGTTTGTTTTTAACTGAGAGCTACAAAGACTAGCAGCAAAGAACTGATATAGATGCTTATTTTTCTGTGCATTTTGGTTACATTTTTGAGATACGGTTTTATTTTAATTCCTTACAATTATGCGAAGTAAAAAAGCAGATACGGCATTGTATGTCTCTCCAGTATTTCCTTTACATTGTTACTGTTCATTCCATCCATTTTTAACTCTTCCATTGTAACACCGTTTCTTTTCTTTTGCTGCAGTCTTTTACAGCCTTATACCATCCACCTCTTTCTATAATACTGTCTTGACTCTTGTTTTATCTCTATATACTTAATTGCTTTTTGCATTTTAAGACTCTTAGTCCTTCAGTTTTTTTTCTTATGTTCTCTTGAGTCTCTTGTATGCAAGTATTTTATTCCTGCTATGCTCAAGTTTTGGAAATACCCTTTTTAGTCAAGAAATGTGTCTACATTTGCATCCTTCTAGGTATACGTAGTAAGATGTTTCCCTTCCCTTGCCACTGGTTAGGAAAGGAGAGTTGCAGTTGCTAAAAATCTGTCCCAAACGTGTGTTCTGCTCCCCACACTAAAGAAGAGGACAGAGCATGAAGTATACTGGTGACTTAGGAATCGTGTTGTCTTTGTCACCCTGCACATACTGTGGTGATTTGGGGAGGGATGGCAGCAATTAAGGGTATCCATCATAGTTTCTGTTTGAAGTTAGATGTCAACAAGTGTTCTGCTGTTCATCTGATACAATATTAGGAATATTTGCTTTTTTTATCTTCCTAAATCTATGAGGACATGGTCTCATGTTCTAGAGATTGTAACTTTTTCTTCTGCTTATTGATTCACTTCTAACTGCCTTTTAATTACTTTTTTGTCGGACTTCTTGCTTACCTATGCATCTCTCTTCTGTTGACATAATATCTGATGTCATTGAGCTGTTTCTGAATCACTGGAGAATCATTTGGCAGCATTATTTGAGCTAAAGTCAGTGGACTTACATCAAACGTATGTTAGATCATGAACAGAGCTTGACCCAGTATCCCAGATTCCAGTTTGAAGTTTTGCTGAGATGAAGTCAGCATATTTCACTTATGTTCACAATTTATTGCCAAATAAATGAGGTGAGAATCTGAACCCTTTTCTTTTGGCAGGGAAAGAGCAAACTTGAAGAGCTGGAATTTGGCAGTTGATTTTTGAAATATTTAATTTTAAAAGGTATTTCTTTCTGTTTCATAATATTTATATGCATAAATATGCACAGTTATTGATTGGGGATTTTACATAATTTTTTATAATTTATTTTGTAGCACTTTGCAGTTCATCTTTATCATATAGGGGTAGGTTTGACCTTCGAATGTTTCAGTATGTACTGACACAGTATTTTGGATTTTATGTAATCATGGAGATAACTTTAATAAACAACAACTGATTTATGCACCACTGAAATATATATATATTTTTATATCTATGTTGTAGAATATCCTTCTTACATATTTTTACTACATTATGTTAGCATTCAGTGCACTATTACTTGATGCAGATATTCACAGAACTTGATGGATTACAGCACACAATTTGTTACTAATAATGTCCTAGCACAGATGTTTAATGCTTGATGGAAAGACTACATGTTCCTAAAGTGGTTTCTTTTCAGTATATGGACAAAGCCTCTTAAAGCTATGGGAGCTAAACTTTTATTATGGGAATTACAGTACCCACTAGCTCCTGTCTTTCAGTTTGATTGTAAGTGACATTGTTTGTAACTGTAGAGATTCTGATCTGCCCAAATGGTGTTGGTTTACGAAGGGCTCAGTTAATTACAAATGCTTGACCTCTTTAAAATAAAACGAGAATGAAACTAAGAATCATGCAGGAACCATTAACATGGTAAAAGTTGCTGAACAGCCAGGATTTGACATTAAAAAGCTTTTATATTGTTTTCACTGAACAATAAAAAAGGCTATGAAACATCTAAAGGCAGAGTTGCTATTTTTTTCACTGTGCCAGACATGAAGCTAAAATAAAAACATATTTCTAATGTTCTGTTAGAAAGGGTTTATTTGTACTAGAATTTATTTTAAATAGACATTTAATATACTCAGAGGCAGCCTGAGATAAGCTGTTGAGCAGTGTGATAAGATTAGTTTGGGGACCGGAGAGGGAGCACTGCTGGGGGTGTTTTGGTGTGAAGCAAATCATATCATTCAGTCTATTAAATAAACCTATTTATGTTGAATTTAGTCAAAGTTTGACCAGTGGCCAGGTCTCTTGCAAACAAGTGCATTGTTCCGAGGCAGAGCCCAATGTTGTGCCTGCTGTAGCTGCCTGCCATGAAAGTTGAGGTGGAAGCACTCAAAAAGGCTGCTGCTGCAGAGAGGTGTTTGGGGAACACGTCTTTTTTTTATGGGAGTCATGGGACCTCACAGCCAGGTGAGATGAAGTCTGCTATGAGACATTCTTGTGACAATATGTGTCTGAGTACCCTAATCTCTAAAACGCAGTCTTCAGCTTGTACACTGCCTTTGTCTACCAGCTGGATCTCTCCCAGGCAGCACTGAAAAAAACTGTGCATTTTGGTGGGAGCAAGATCAAGATCCTTGGGAACAGCAGACAGTGACAAGAAAACCTGTGGACAGCTAGCTGAAAACAATTTTACTTCAAAAAGTTCTTGTAGGAATTGCTCTTTCTTTTCTGACTGTCGACAGAAGCACTAAAAATCTATTTTTTCATAAAAAAAAGCTGAATTCTGAGCATGGTTTTTCAAAAAGCAAAAATTGTATGGAATTTTGCTATGTAGGAATGACCGATAGACTTCTAACCTAGCTCTTTACTCAACAGCTTTCCTATAGAGGTTCAGTTTGTCAATCCCTTTACCCAGCCATCCATGACAAATTTACAATTAATCACCACAGTGGAGACCATTGCTTTGTTTGCAGCTGTTTAAATGATTAAAAACTTGCAAATGGTTTGTAAAATTGGAAGCTGCTCTGACTGATAAAAAAATGCATCCTTTCTGGCCTCTTTTTAATTCAGCCATCCTTTTCCAGTAAAATATTTAACATTTGAAATAATTCAAAAGTTTTTAGTGGTTTGGGCAGTTAAGTATTTTGTTCATGTTAATTTCAGAAGAAAACCCCAAAAGCTTACCTGAAGGTGTTTAGTATTTTCTTCTTATTTTGTGTCATTCTCTCTGGCTTCTTTTCTTGCTTCAGATTTTCAGTGGTTCTGTTTTTCTGCTCTTAAAAGAGCACAGTGTCCTCCTTTGTGAGCTGTGTTAAGCTCTGTTCTCCATAGGGCACAAATGGAGTGCAGGGTCATGGAATATCCTTTTGAAGGGCTTTGCCATCATTATGTGATGTTTTAAAGTATTCAAAATTATAAAGTAGGTCCATGTTGTTGCACATTTTGTCATCTGATCTCCAAAGCAAGAGTTTGTGGATGGTTGGAAGTGTTGAGAAATACGAATACAGCATTATAGGGAGCACAGAGAATGCTAATGCTGTGTATTTCACATGTGTCACAGACCATTTAATTGTCCCATTTCCAAAGGAATGTTTATCCTCAAACTTAAGAAGCTGGCTTCCATTTGTTCTGTTTTTCCTTTGTTAATGCAAATTAAATCTGCTGTGAAAATAGGAAATGATGCATTAATTGGAAATAAATGTAGCTGTTTATTTCCACAAGCATGTAGACTGTATGATTGAATTTGCAGAACGTGTTATTGTCTTTTAATCAACCTCATAGTTAACTAATTATGTTCTTTTTATGAAAAAAAAAAAAAAGATAGATTGAAAGAAGCCACATTATGTGTATTGTTTTGGTATAGACGTACTATTTCCTTCTAATTTTAGTAGCAACCTTCCATGATTAGCTATGTTTTTGCAGCTGCAAAGAGCATGGTGGATAAGCACATGTGTCTTGGCCTGGAGCAGTGTTGCAGGCAGTGTAGAGCCAAACTGCTTTCATTTTGAAGAGAGCAATTGTCCCATAATCTCTAGAGGCAGCAACTCACAACAGTGTTACTAAGCAGATTATATCTTAATATAGGGGGGAAACTTGTCCCATTGCATACACATTTTCAATGTAACTTTGTTCCTCATCTGGAATGACAAGAGCAAACATACAAGATTTCAGGAAGCTGTCTGTTTATTCAAACAAGTAGAGGGTAAAGTCATGACTTTCTTATAATGGCTTTGATTTTTCTTTGATGTAAGCAGAGTAGGGCTCATCCTGAGGCATGTCCACCAACAGGAAAGAAATCTTAGGGCTTTTTCCTGAAACCTTTTTTATTACCATAGCTATTTCATAGATGTTATTTGCTTTACTAGCGTGAGAGCAGAATTGGGGTGCCATGCCACTGCACAAGCCCAAGTCCAAAGTCTTTGACAAATACATTTTAGATGTCGTCCACTGCCATCCAGAGCCCTGTGTTCCTGAGTTATTTTTATATTTCCATTTAAAAATAGTAAGAGTCATTAGTCTACATCAAAGGATGGAACATGAGCATTCTTTTCTGAAATATTTTTTCACACATGGAAAAAAGCAATATTGTAAATGATAACATGAAATTGCCTTCTACTATAACATCACATCATGAATGCCAAGTACTGGGACAGGATACAGTGGGCAGAAACTGATGCAAAGGAAATTCCATCTGAACATGAGGAAGAACTTCTTTACTGTGAAGGTGACCGTGCACTGGAACAGATTGTCTCGAGAGGTTGTGAGTCTCCCTCACTGGGGGATATTCAAGAACCATCTAAACACAATCCTGTGCAGTGTGCTCTAGGATGACCCTGTTCAAACAGGAAGGTTGGACCAGATGACCCACAGTGGTCCCTTTCAACCTCACCCATTCTGTGATAAAAAAATTGCTTGCTGTGAGTCTCTCCTCCCTCTCTTCCCTCTAATTCTTCTTGTTGAAATTATTTTTATTCATTTGAATAACAGACAATCATTGTTTTTATTCACAAATGCTACCATAATATTTATAAAGAATGTACTCAGTGAGCTTACTTTTAACAGGCCAATAAAGTTTTATAATTCCATGTCATTGTGTCTTTCACTGGCTGTAAATTGATCTCATCTTGTATTTCATTAGTAATAGTGCAGAGCATTGGAAAATACATAAATCTTTGAGTTCCTCACCTATTATCTGTTGTTACAAATGTGCTATTATTGAGTTGGGGTTTTTTTTTTTGGTAAACAATGAGATTCAACTCCTTTACAGCATCTTTAATGGTTACATGATTTATGAAGCATGCCTGAAATTCTGTTTGCAGTAGTTTTATATCAATTTAATTTAAATGTATGTGTGTTTAACATCTACATTCAATCACGTGTGTGTATTCACCTCAAATAACTACACAGATATGCAGCTGTTGACCGTAAGCAAGTTTTACATGTCAGGCCATGCTTTATCTTCTCAGAACTTAATGTAAAAAAAGTTGGTTAAATATTCAAGTAAGCTGTGCTGATTTTCCAAACTATTTTGAGGAAACATCAGTACTGTGGTTCAAGGGGTATATTTTACTTTGTGGCTTCTGTTTGTTGGCCCAGACCATCTAGATTTCTTGACAGACCTAATGAAATAGAGTACACAAATGAAATGTTCATGTCGCAGTTTATGTCCAAGTTTTTATCTTTTTTTGCTTTTTACGAGGGCATGTCATATTTTCCCATTAATGTGATCATTGTGTTTGGACTACAACATGTTCATTTTCTTGCTTCTGAAATGTTTTGTCACATTTTCCTCTTCGGGAAGCTCAGCAAGTCTCTGAGTACTGTACCAAATCTGCTTTGTATACCTACAGGAAATGTCAAAATTTTCACCTGTTTGAACAGCTGTGATGTTGTCTATTGTTTTTTACACATATGCTTTTTTATCATCATCTGTGTAAAATATGCTTTTGGAACTCATTTGATGTATCCTCAGTATTTAGAAGAACAGTGTTGATATAAAGGTCAGTTCTTTTTCTAAGAGGATCTTTCAATAAGATTTGGAGGTAAATGATCATGTTTATTATAATAGGAGATACAATTATTTTGAAGAAAATATTCAAACAGTATAAAATGTTAGATTCTTAGAAATGGCAAATAGAAGATGCTGAGATAAGATTTTTCTGAGTGGTAGCAATCTTGCCATTGAAATTCTCTAATGTACAGTTTGCAGACTCAATAGAGCAAAGAGTTATTATCTAGGGAGAACAATCAAAAAATGAAGTGAAAATAGCCCAGGAAAGTAGAAAGTCAACACTATAAGGAATAAAAAATTTTTAATGTTCTTGATAATCCAAATTAGTGTAAAAATGGAAACAAGGGTTTATTTTTTAATGAACATGAATTATAAGTTAACAGTATTATAGAAGTCTTTATTTTGTTGTTTTAAATTAAAAAAAAATACAACCTGTATTGGATATTTGTATCTTGAGAAATTGTAATTTCCATCTAATTTCATCATTGAAATACCTCAAGAATAAAAACTTAATTTCATAGGTTAGTTTCTAATTTTGCTATTATTTTAAAATCAAAATTAATTTAGAGATCACCTTTCATATTGAGTAATTGTTGCTTCTTTTTCTATTATGTTAGTAATTAGGCTCCAAAGTAAAAGTAAAGAGCGAATAGTAATCAGTTCTTTGTATATTGCAGTTCTGTGAGAAGAGTTGCAAAAAGTCACAAAATACTGGGTTTTGATATATAGATAATTGTCTTGAAAGACCTTTTGGCAATGTTTTGCCTATTAAAAGCAAATACATTGTACAGTTTTCTAAAATAAGTGTGAGTAAAGAGAATAGAAAGGTGTATTTGAAAGACAGCTGAAAATTAACTTGAAGTTCGTGCTCTGGTAAATTGAAAAACTAATTTAAAAACCATTTGTTTTATTTATGCAATTTGCTTTTCTGCTGTAGTTTTCAAATTCACCATTTATTCACGTTATGCCATTTTATGATGTCATTATTGTTTCTTCAGTTTTCACTGCAGAAAACTTCAAATAGAGTTCCCTAATACATTGTGACTGTAATCAGTGAAATCCCAAATGATGTCTTGGAATAAGTTAAAATAAGAATGTGTCTTTCATACCAACGTTTACTCTTGCCACATAGAAGTGTTGTGCTTTTTACACATTCAGGAGAGAAGTAATTCAACTGGCTGTTCTAGCCATGACACCTCCTCAAGATAACTGATATGCAGAAGGAAAATATGCAAGTATGTGTTGAAAACTACATATCAATGCCAACACAGATTACATTTCCTGAATAACTCGTTATAGCTGGTATTAGGTATTAGAAATCAGAAAACAGAAGGTGTTGAAACTCCAGGTGGTCAGTTGGTTGTGCTGTTTCTTGGTGACTAGTGTGATCCACGAAAGAGTCACCATATTTTCCCCTGGAACAGTTTTAACAAAATTTCAGTGTCTACAGTCAGTGATGCTTCAGGAATGGATTCGTCATCCCTGCCTCAGGGAACAAGAAAAAGATCCAAGAAAACAGTTCTATAAGCCTTTGTCTGAAGGCTGGGTAATGTTTCTTGCATTTCTTTCTCAGCCCATGCTGAATGTTTGTAATGTGTTTACTCCAACAGACATTTAAGCATAGACCCTTCAGCCCAAACCAAAATTCCTTTTTTTTTTTTTTTTAAGATATGTGCCATGCAATTAATTTTAATGCATCCTTTTGAGACCTAGCATGATGCTCAGGTCAGAGTTTATAAGTTATCTCGCACTTTTCATCCCCAGGTGGTCTTAGAGTGAAGATCAATAGGGCTATCAATGTCAGAGATTCCTGATGCACTTTTTACTATATGCATAGTCATAAGAAATTACTTATGTGTTTTAAAAATGCTAGGAAAAATCCAAGGGCTGTATGTACCTGTACAGAGTAACTGTCAGAATTAGAACAAAATGTGAGATCTTAGTAAGTGTGGTCTTTGTAGAAGAAAACAATTACATAATATTCCCTTTTGTGTTCAGATTCAAAACTGTGTATGTTACCTTAAATATGAGACAAAAGTATGAAAGAATATCAGTGTTGGCTTCCTCATGGTAAGTCCTGCTCATTGGCTTTTCCATTGATGTGAGGTGGTTAGATCACCTAGGAAGTCAGTTTTCTCAGTTTTGTCTTTTATAAGCCAATAGTAATTTTTTGGCAGTCTGAGGTACTACCTCTATGTTGTAATGTAACTTTCTGCCTATTTTTGTGAAGTCTGTCTTCTGGCTACCAAGTAGCCTGTTGATAGATATCTCCATCCCTGATGGGCCTTGTGAAGCCTTCTGCCACACAACTCTCTGCCATTGCCAATTGCTTAGCTATGTAATTTTTACATGCATGTTGAGTGCATGTTTTTTAAATACCACCCAAATCATCAACTCTGCATTTGTTAGCTTACGGGAATGTGAATCAAAATCAGGTAAGTTCACTGCAATTTGCCAGACCATTTTCTTTCTCCAGGCATCCAAGGTACAATTTTGAAGCAGAACATGCTGAGACCAGCTTTCTACTTCCTGTTTGGTAAAACAGGTTGCCTTTTCTTATCTGTCAACTTGTTTTTCCCTTGGGAGTTGGCATAGTCTCTTTCAAGGTAAAGAATCACACTTTATCACACTTCATCATTGTCTCAAAGAAAGTATGAAGGGCCATGTGCCTCTTGAAGAGGAAGACAAAGATTTATCATAACTGCTTTTCTTTTTCATGCCAAGTTTCCATTGCCTGCTGCTATTTCACACCTTGTTGGAATCCAAATGTATACATAACCCTGTTACTGTTGAACTCAACTGCCATGAGACACAGGTGAGGTTGTTACCTGTCATTAGGAGGTGATGGTGTAGCCTCTGGAGTCAGTCGTTCCCATTGGCAAGGCTCCAACATTTTTTGCTGTTGGGTTCTGGTCTGAACTTTGCCCACAGTAAGAGCAGCTGTTACCAGTAGTGAAACATATGTGGCCCACGTGAGATCAGTTTGATCAGTGATTGCCAGGGTACAGCTACTCGTGCCAGGAAAGGGCAGCCTTTGGCAGACAAACCAGAGAGGCTGAGTATTGATGGCAAAGAGACTTGTTACCCTGTGATCAATCAAATCACAAGGGCTTGATTGTCTCTAGAAGTGGAGTGGAAATTCTGAGACATTTTTTTCCCATTTGGAGACATGCAGGTCTTGCTTCAGGTGCCATAAACCTGACTACTGTGAGATTTGTTTAAAACAGAATATAATAGTAATTTTAACTCTCAGAATTCATGAGGATTTCCATCTGCATGTTACAGAGGGTCTGTGCTGATACTTTTCTGGTTACACTAGGCCCCTGACTGACCCCAGATAAGAGTACAGTGCCGTATTCCCCTACAAAACAAATCAGGAGTGTTTATTCATCTGGGATTTTTGTTGTCACTGCACTTACAGATGGGAGAACTAGTGCATGTGTCCTACCTGGAGTCACATCTTTCTCTTCATTGAATTACCTTACCTGCTTCAGGATTCTAGGGAGGTCTGCTAGTGTACCATTTTAAATTGTTCCTAAGTAATATGCAGCTGCTTTCTTTAGCATCCTGAAACATTTTGTCATTACTGCCTACACATTGCAAGTGCACAGCTTGTGCAGCCTGATTCTCCCATGTCTTTACTTCCATTGCATTTCTATTTATGCCATGTAGCTTTAAAATGCTAACATATCAATCTGTCCAGCCGTGACTGTTTCTGCATGGGATGCAAAACCATGAGGAACTCAAAATCCATAGGGACTGAGAAAAGTATGAGTCAGATCCTTTAATCAATTCATGTCAGCTAAGAGACTAATTCAAAGACTTGTCGTTCTTAAGTACTACTACTATTTGGTAAAATTTAAAGCTTGAAATTCACTGTCTGTTAAGGTTTGAAGGAGTAGACATCTGTCTTAGGTCCTGCCAGACATTTAACATAAAAAGGAAGTGCTGGCCAATTGAAGCAATGCAATTTTAATTCCAAAACTGTAAGAGTTTTGTGGTGTTTAATCCATAATAACCAGATTTCATGTAAGATCTGTATTTATCTGCAGTTTCATTTTTTCTACAAAGTGATCTTTTAGATTATGTAGGTGTAAAATTGTGCTATATATTGCAGTTTTAGTCATGTGTTACTAATACATTGAATAAAACTTTCTTTTTTATTACTAGTAGTGAATTAATTTTTGTGTGATACATACTTTGAAAATTGCTTTAGAACCCAAATCAGTGAGTTTAATTCAGCAGGAATGTCCTATTTTAAATTCAGGATTCCAGTGTCTGTGTCCTGGTATTTGAATCATTAGTACTGCATTGATTTTTATTCTGCAAGGAATAGTCGTCCCTGAACATTTTTTTTTTCATTAAGAATTTTAAGAACTATCCCTATGTGTGAATATTAGTTCATTTTCTAGCAGTAATTACATGGTGATTTGAGATTAAATTGGTGCCAGAGGGCATTGCTACTGAGACAAAAGGTCAGAAATCTGTTGTAATCATATTCTTAAAAATGAGGTTTCGTTTAAAAAATTACAGCTGTAGTGAGATACTAGGTTACTATTGTTTTCTCGTAAAAATTTAAATGGTGAGCAGTTCACGACTTTTTGCTTCATTTTTGCAGGCTTGTAAGATGATTTTGGTGTTTCAGGTTATCATATCTTCGTTGCTTGAGTTCTGCTACCACATCATGAAAACATGGAGAAATTAGTTGGTAACGTAAGACAAGTTATTACTGTTTTAACAAACCAAATTCTAATGCTTCTGGAAACTGCATAGGAGAGCAAAACCATCCTAAACACTCAGCTGATGAACAACGTCCTTTTTTTAAGAATCTCTGTATCCATGTAAGGTAATATGACCAAGTGGAGGGAGCTGCCAGCAAAACCTGAGAAAACAACAAAGTGCAATGTCCCTTCCCTGCAGAGCCAGGTAACCCCCTAGGGGAGAGCAGGCTTCTCTAGTTACAGGTGTGGTCCAGTCGCCCCTGGCAGAAACTCAGTGAAGCTGTTACATGTTGGCTGCTTCCTGCCATCTACCTTTAGAGATGTATCTCTGTGGCTCAGAGCCCAATTTTAAGCCCTCTCGAAAAGGCATGTGCCCAGGCGTGCTCTCATTGCTGGAACGGCACAGATTCTGTGGATGGCTTCAGTATTTTGTTTGTGATGATGAGTGTGCTTCTCTCCATCCAGCCAGTGCTGTTTGCTAAGCATCCAGGCTTACTTCTTTGCTCTTTCCTACCTCTTTGAGCCTTAAAAGAGGAGAAGGGAAGGGAGATACCATTGGAGGGATTCACTTCTTTTGGCTCCCAGCCCAGCATTAACCACCCTCCAGCAAGCTGGCTTGTCTGCCTCACATCTCGCCCTCCTCTGCAGCCCACATGACTGTGCGACTGAAAGGTGAAAGACCAAAATCTTGCTAATTTTAATAACGGAGCATCATAATGAAAATCTAGCCCTGTAGCTTTTACATATCTGGTGACATGCAGCATATCGTACCGTCTTTAATCCTCTCCCTGGCAAAACTCCCACAGACTTCAGTGGTAATTTTGTCTGAGCATGAACCGAGTTGGAATTTCAGGTTTTGGTCCTATATTAATTTCTGAACAAAAAAAGAGAAATGGATTTTATAGATTTTCAGTTATGAAGTTATGAAACTGTCATTCTCTATAATGTAATGGTACAAATATGGGCAATTACTTTAACCCATTCCTAACATAATTCATGTGCAGCCATATATTATAGATGCTACCTTTCAATGACATAAGTGCCACAACAGCAGAAGACTGCATTTGCAAAGAGGTTGCCCATCATTCTTAATAAAAAGACAGCAGCTCTGATTCCACTGCCATTCATAGGGATTTTGAACAATTGTCAATATAATAACTTGTTCCTGGTTGATATTAAGTTGAAGGGAGTTAGACTCTTGATATTGCTGTTTCATTTTATCTGTTCATAGGATTTCATGTTTGGTTTGACTCATTCACCCTATCCCTGAACTTACTTTACTCTATGTTTTTGATGAACTAGCCAGTTGCAACTTAACACATTATTTTGGGTTAAGNAAAAAGAAAAACCTCATAAGGCAAGGAGAAATAAGGCATAGAAAAAGCTTTGGGCAAAAGTGGATTCTTTTTTGAAGACTGCGAAAATTAAGAACCTGCAGTTTACTGAAATAGTTGTATAGATGTGATGACTTCAGAGAATGAAATACTGGTTGTAGTCCCACACTGAAGTCCAGTTCTCTGGTGTGGTTAACATAAGAACGTGTATTTTTTGTGCACGTGGGAAGTACACATACCTGCCTTTTGAAGCTTAGGCCTCTGAGAGCTGCCTATGTCTGAACACTGCAGATGCCAATTTTTAGTCCAGTGCAAGAGGATTGTGGCTGTTCATGGCTTGTTGTTTTGTTTTTGATTCGTTAGTTAGAAAAATTTATAAGGTCATTCTACTTCAAATGGTGCTAATGTTCTATATATGTTCATTCGATTTCATATGGAATTAAAACCTTCTGCTTTGTAGTATTTGTTTTTAATTGTGGTCAGGAATAAGGCTATGCTATCAGCTTTTTTAGCAGTTCCTTTTTGAGAGAATTTGATTTTCATGCAAATCTCTTCTGATAAATCTGTTGCTAAGAAACAGCCATGACTGAATTTTTGTTAAAAGAGGAAGCCAGACTGAAAATAAATGAATGTCATCCTAAAATACTTCAGTTTAACGAGTACTAGTGTTATTTGATTCTAACATAAAAATCACAACATCACAGGAGTACACGTCGTTGTTAGAAAAAGAGAGGATAGAAGAGCCAGGTGGTCAAGAGAGAATCAGTTAAGAAAGGAGAGACAAAACTTTTCATAAAGGGAGAAGTGAGTAAATAACAAGGAGAGACCCATCAGAAAAATACTAAGGGAGAATACTTGGTAAAATACTCAGAAGTAGTAGAAGCTGAAGTAATTTATGAAAATATGTGCAGCATCCTGAAAAAAAGAGAAACACTGCTTTATGCAGAGCCTGGCAGAACAGAAGCAGTGATCCTTCCAATATTTTAGCAAAACCTCACTGTAGTCTCATGACCAATTTTGTGACCAGTTTCACAATTAATGCATCCATTTTCAAATCTGCTGTAGCAAAACTGCCAGAGTTTGTTTTGTAGCAGGACTACTTTTGGAATAGCAAGCTAGCTGATAACGTTGCTAATAGCTTTGAGTATGTGGCTTTTTCCTGCTTACCAATAGCAGCAATTTCAAGAAAGCTGACAGGGGAGAGGTGATAGAAGGAATCTCCAGCAGATGAGGCATTATGTGGCAAGGAGGAGATGTCTGTCAATGACCGTAAAGGTTTAGCATATAGAGGCAAGTCAGTCAATTTGGGCAGCTAATCCTATAGCTTGTGAGTGTTGCTGTTGGGACAGAAATTTGTCATGTTGCCTTTCTATCCATGAATGTTGCCTGCTCCAGAGTAGTAATTTTTAGATCAGCATTTGAAGAGGATTTTGAGTATGTAAGGAAGACTTCTCTGCCTTAGCTATTGTGCTTAAGGAAACAAGAATGTTGTTTGAAGGCAGTTTTTGATCTTTGATTTGAAGCACTATTGGAAGGGATATTCCTCCAAACAGTCTGTTCATCTTCCTCCTGTCTCTGAAAGTGAACTGTTTCTTAAACAGTGCCCTCAAAGATCCAACTGAGCATAATCCAGAAGTCTATATATAATGGAAGATGACTGTTTTCTTTATGATTTTGTCGAGGCATGCATAACAACCAGGTGCTAGGGTGAGTCTGTAGGTAAGACTATTCCATTTTGGAAAGCATAGTGGACAGATACATCACCTGGATATCACAATTATTTTTGGTAACATGAATGCTGAGCACCAGAAATCTTCGCAGAAAAAGATTCTGGCCAGTCTCTTGCTAGCCAGCAAGGTATTCTGAGCATGGGCTATGATCTGTGTTTAAAGACCTGGGACATATATAGTTGCTGAGTGCTCTGGGGACAGGTTCTGTAGAAAAAAACACTGAAATGGCTGCTGTGGCAGATACACAAAAGGGATCACTTTCACTGTTGCTAAGTAATCTAATATAAATTGGAGTACAATGTCAGGCATTACTGTTCAGGCAGGAAAGTAAGCACTCTCTTGCTTTGTGCTTACAGAGGGCTGGTTTTGGATAGTGCGTGTTCTGTGCTGAAGTTCCTTGACCTTCTAGCCAGCACTTCTAAAGGCTGGGCACTACCTCCCCGGCACATGTAAAATTTAGGTCATCAGTACCCAAAGCCTGCTCACCTAAGGAGAGAGCAAACTGCTTGACAAGAAATAGATATTGGAGTGTAAGCTCACCATCTTCCCATGCCATCTTTTTCAGGTGTAGGTAGGCCTTTGAATTTTGTTGTTAAAACCCGTTTTCCAGGATGGGGGAGTGTTTGGAGATGAAGATGAGGCAGTCCAAGTCAGTGCAAGTCAAAGAGAGCTTTAGTTGGGCTGCAAGACCATCTCAGTGAAAACTTAATAAATATCAAAACCAGACCTCTGCAAATGTTGTTTACAATTTGAGCATGATGTTTGGGTTGATTGTGTGTAATCATTTAGTTTTGCTTTTTTCTAGATTGTCAAGTTTAACATTAGCTAATGTGATGGTAAATGAAAAATTAATTGGAAGCTGGTGTGCTGGAATGCTTATTGAGAACAAATTGAGAGGTATATTTCAATGTAGTGTTGAAATCATAACTCATGCAATTTTGGGGGCCTGTAATAATCATCCACTGGCAAAAAGTAAGAAATTATACATGACTTTGTGGTATAATGCCATGTAGTTAACACACTAAAGAAAGCTGTTGAGAAAGAATTAAGGGGGAAAACTCCACTGAAATAAATTGTATGTGAAGAATGCTATTAAATAATGTGTGTTCTAGTAGAATAACCCACAGTAATACAGGACTGGTATTCTTGCCCAAATGAACATATCTTTGTTCCACAGGTTGGAAAAGTGACCTGCCTAATCCATTGAAATATATGCACTTCATTGAGATATGTTGTGTATTTCTTGAGCTATGGGCTTCCTTCAGGGCTGAATAGACATAAATCAAGATTTGAAGACCCTAAAGGGTTTTCCATAAGGTCACTCAAGGTCCGTCTTTTTGTCATTACAGAAGGTTAGGGCTGAAAGGCGACCTGGGAGATTCTTCCCTATCCTAAGCCTGTATCAATTATACCTGTATGTTTTCCAACAGACATTTTCCTTATGTGACTTCAAGATCTCCAGAAATGCAGATTTCTGAGTCTTCTGTGAGCAGTTCCAGTACCTGAGGATGTCTTTCCAACATTTTGCCTCAATCTTTCCAGGTGCATTTTTTTCATGGAACTTTTCATTCCTCTCCAGCATGGGCATGCAATAAAAAATTTGCCCATGAATTGGACCTCCTAAGACCTTGGTCTGGGATAAAAGATATCCCAAAGGATAAAAGAAGTCCCTGTTCTTCAGGTTTTCTTCAGTCTCTGAGTATGTCTGAATTTTTCCATATCAGTTTTCAGCTGATCTGCTTGAATGGAAGAGGCCTGTGGATAGTATCTCTGTACTTCCAAGAAATAATCAGGGAGACTTTGAAAAAATCATATTGTCATTGCTAATGATTTTTTAATGTATTTTTTTGTAAAGCACAAAAGCAAATACAAGTTAAGATCAGGGAGCTTTTCTCTACGATCTAGCATATCTGTCTTACCATCTAACCATGTCTAACTAAATAGAATTTAGAAAATTTTTCAAATTAACTACCCCAAATACCTTTGTTCTCTCCAGTAAAGACTGACTGCCAAAACAGCATGAGGAAATTTGTGTTGCCTCTACACTTTGTATTTATCTTCTAGCAACGGAGGACCTCATTCCCAGCCTGGGAATGGGAATGCTAGCACATAGATTATTTATGAGAAGTCTGGAGGGAGATGATTGTTAATTAAATAGATTTTGAGTTAAAGGAAAGGCAATGAGGATTTAATGTCAGATGAATTACTGTTTTTTGCTCACTACCAGCAAGTGCATTCCAGCTGATCTTTTATAATGTTGTAGTGATTTCTCACTGTAGTATTTTTGAAGGATTGTAATTTTACCCACATTTCTGACATACCCAAACCTATAGATGACTATAGCGAATGATCTTCATGATCTGTATTAAGATAAATAATTTTTTCTTCCATTCTTTCACTTTTTTTCTGCCTTGCTTCTCAGACTGATGTATTCTTATTGATTAATACACCACATCCTGGCTATACCTTTGTTTAGGACTACCAATAATGAAAGGCCATAAATTCCCCATTCTTCATGACAGGGCACTTCACCTGGGCTGCAGATACTGCAAACATGTCCCCCAAGAAGTGGACAGCTGTATAGCCAACATTTATCCTACAGCTGAAGGAGGGCTATGTGTCCCAAAGGCTCTGTGGTTCAACAGGCGGGGCTGACAGTTCCTTCTGGCTTGTGGTCATGACTTTGATAGGGATTCCATTTACGGTGCTGAGTAACTCTGAGCTAAAGAGCTCTTCTGCTTCCAAACTGGGGATAATAGTAGCACATACCTCTTTGAGGATGATAATCTAAGGATTTATTGATTATGGGGTTTAAGAATTTAAAGATGCATGCCAGATTGCAGTTGTGAGATCTGTAAATCGAATGCCTTCCATTCTGGCTGAAAGGAGAAAGAAATGGGCAACCTTTGTGACGCAGCCTGAGGTTTTGCTGATGGCATCCCTGGGCACAGCTGGCCCTGGAGTGAGCTGGGGCAGAAGGGGTTACACGCCTTTCATCCTGTGCAAACAGTACTAGCCAATTCTCTCTGTATTAGAGACTGCATTCTATTTACTACAGGGCTTTGCAGTGCTGCAAAGGAGGTTTTTTGGGTGAACTTGTTCCAGACCAAGACACCCATGTCTTTGTCCCTGTACCCTGTAGGTTGCACGACTTTCAGGGAGTGACTTGCATTATGAAGGGGTCCCCTGGGCTATTCTAGGGAGTCCTCCCTTGCAAAAAGGATCTCTCTAGGCTTGTGTGTAGGGACACAGAAATACATGCGTAAAAGGGAGTAGATGAGGTGGTGAGAAGAAAGGCAGCTGGAAGGAGCTGGCTGGGATTCTTTCACAGGCATACACCAGAATAAAACCAAGGCAAACAAATATGCAGCTGTGGCTCTTAGATTCAAAGACACAACAAAAAGCCCTGATGAAATATTGAGTGGCTAAAATCTGTGTGCAGTCATGTCAGTGGAAATTACCCAGATTGTGTGTTTGTTCCTCTCTAGAGGAGCTAAGTACTTGAAATAAGTTTTCCTGCAAGAAGAACATGTGATTTAGGAGGAAAGCATCTTGACACTTAGCAACACTGAAAATTTGGTACTATAAAGGTGAATAACATATGTGTTGTTTCATTAGACTCAAAGGTATATGTTACTTAAATTATTCTATGTGGGAATGAATACAATCCAGCACTGTAGTTTACTTGCTCTTATTAAAGTGATACAGTGACAATAGAGCAATTCAGTCTTCTGGTGAAGTTGCAACAAATGAGGAAAATTTTCATACAAAACCAAAAGCAAACCTTTGCTTTTTCTTTTCCCCTTGATCTCCCAAGTTAAGCATTTAATTCAATTGGTGTGGTTTCATTGTGATTTTCAAAGGTCTCTGCTTTGTTTTGCAATAGTTGGAAGTGAGCAGATTCTGAAAGCTGCTTTTTGAGTTTAAGCCTTGACTTACCACCACTTATTTCTTCAAGACACCTTCAAAGAGCCCCCTTCTGTTATTCAGGGAATGTTAGAAGTGCACGCTGGTGGAGAATAGAGGCATTTGTCTACCGAGTGTGATGATGTTCTCCAGCTCTCTCTTCAGATTCCCCTGACTTCCTTGGAACATGATCTTGGATAGGAACTGAACTTCTTGGGCAGTGTCAAAAAGTTTTTCTCATATATCAAGAAGCAATAGAGCACAAGCTTAAACAAGCACTGGTGGGTACAAATCAGTTAAACAGATTGATGCTACCTGTCAAAAGATGTGGAATTATTTGTGCACTAAACTCCCAAGTCTGGCAAGTCTCAGTTTTCTGAGTCAAAAGTTTAATGTCTAGTAGTGTGTTTTTTGGCTCAGCGTGCTGTTCCAGGATAGAAGGGCATGCACTCTTTGAGCTGTGAAGAGTGGTGTCTTCAGTGGGATGGATTTGGGTATAATGCTGTTTAGGGCGATCTCATGTTTTCTTCACCACAAACTCATTTTGTACCTGAGTGTGACAGTGACTATAGAGTTGACTTCACCGAGGCTCAGACTAATACCTGTTTTCTGAGTATCTGACAGGGATGTGGGTATGAGACAGGAAGAGTCAGTTGGAAGGTGGGGAGAAGCAAGATATGCTATTGTTCCACAGCTAAACTGCTGACTGAACATGAGGACAGCTTGCCTTGAGCATTAAAAGCATCAGCAGCTAGAAAGCAAAGACCATCATTTTAATAAGCTCACTCTATACTTGCAGAACAATCTGACTTTACTTTGAACAGCTCCACCCGGCAAAGTGAGACTAAACTAGTTTCTCTTTGGAAGTTTATTCAGCTTTGTCTTTTTTTTTTTTTCCTTGTGTACTATTTATGCTTTTTAATCCAATTCTCTGTATTCAGCTGGAAGCATTTTAGGAGACCAATAATATAAATTAGTGTTTCTGTAATTACATTGTTTTCTATTATGTGGTCTTTCTTATCCAGTCTAATAGAATTGCATGAATATGATTCGATATCACAATTGCATAGAGTTGTTGAACTTAGGAATACAAAGGAATATTCAAAGTAAAGCTTATAATAAGCACCTTAGTCAGGAAAAAAAATGTGCCAAGCTATGACTGATCTGTTGTATTCCAGAGAGAATAAAAGATAAGATTGCAATTTAAGAGTAAAGCTAAGAAGTTGACTGTTCTGGTAAGAAAGTTGGATCCTACTTTGATAACATGAAAATTGAATATCTGCTCTTGCTGAAGTGTAAGACTTACCTTTTAATCATGCAGAAAAGAATAACTTAAAATCCACAGCAAGTATGGGAATCTCATGGGAAAAGAAATCTTGTGTAATTGCTTTTCAGAACAGTGTATCTAACTAGTGAAAAAATGCATCCGTCACAAAAGGAAAAAGAAGTCTCAATATGGCCTTGAAATTTGGCAGAGGTGGTACTGATTGATGTGACATGCATTCACAGTCCTACTTTTACCCTGATAATGCTGTTACCATGTCTCGGCACAGACTGGTCCCTGTTCCCAGGGGAAGTAAGAGCCAATGCTAGTGCAAGGTCTATTGAGAAATCATCCTACCAGTCAACATAATTTTTCATGGAAGGAACCACATTTATTAAGGTATCATAGCATAAAATAATTTCTATAAAACATTGCTGTTTACATTAACACTTTGTAACACTTGACTAAGTGGATACGTCCTTGTAAGTATACAGTCCAACCATAAAGCTAAAACCAGTTAGTTTTTGCGGTAATTTACTCCTATTGCTTTCCAGCGTGCCTGAGCCATTACTAGTGACTTCAGGGATAATTGGAGTAATGTGTGTTCCAAAGAAATGTGTTGTGAGAAGGATGCAGGATACTGCATCATTAGAGCAAACATACAGAGTAGATTGCTTACAACTTTTGCACAGCAGGTGAAGAGAGAAGTAGATGGACACAGTGCTTGTTTGTGATCATCTAAGCAAAAGTCTGAGCATATGTGCATACAAGATCATGCCAGGTGCAAACAAAACCCACCCGTTCTTTCTGATTCTGCATTTGACAGCATCGCCTTTTTATTTCCCCTGAGATTGCTTAGCTGAGAAGTATTCACTTTGAGATTCTTTCTCTACTTTGATACACAGGAAAGTCATGAGGGTTATTCCAGCGGTAGTCAGTAGTCAGATGGGTTGCCATAACTACCTACCTAAGTATTAGCAGAAGGCTGAAAATGCAAAGAAAATGTAAGCCCAATGCAAAGCAGATGTAGCCCAAACAAATAGCACTGTAGATTGGTCTTGATAGCATGCATGTTGAAGCTGGATTAGCTTTGATGGTGACAGAAGTATCATAAATCATAAAATACAATCATTGAGTTGGAAGAGACCTTAAAGATTATCTAGTTCCAACCTCCCTGCTATGGACAGGGGCACCTCTCACTAGGTCAGGTTGCTCAGAGTCCCATCCAACCTTCCAATGTTGAATACTTCCAAGGATTGGGCATCCACACTTCTCTTTGCAAATTATTCCAGTTCCTTACTACCTTCACAGTAAAAATTTTTTTCCTAATATCTAATTTAATCCCATTTCTTTCAGTTTGAAACCATTCCCCCTTGTCCCGTCACTATATACTTTTGTAAATAATTTCACTACATCTTTCTTGTAGGCTCCCTTCAGGTGGAAGGCCACAATTAGGTCACCCTGAAACCTTCTTTGAACGATCCCAATTTTCTTGGCCTTTCCTGTCATGAAAGGCTGTATGTAATAATCATAAATCTCATTCTCTTGTACAGAAATAGCAGCACACCTTGAAAACATCTTAATTAAATTTTATTTCATAACCTAAGGAAACTCATATTTGTTGGCACCACTAAGGTCAAGAACAGCGCAAACGTGCACTGTTCAAGAGGTGGCACAGAAGTGAGTTATATTTCAGGAAGGAGTGCAATCACTATTGAAAGTAGACCATGACCCAACTGCAGCAGTGTTTGACTGTCTCTAGTTCTCTATGGGATATACAGTAAGAGAAATTTGCTGTTTCTGCCTGTCCCTGTATTATGTGCTGAGGATAATTCCTCACCTAGTTGTTAGAGGTATTTTGGTTTTATTGTAATTCTTCAGTTTCAAATATAACTGGTTTTCTTACATATAACCACTTTTTCATAGAGCCGCTAGGGTTATTTGGGCGCAGGTGATGCAGAATGGACTGCTTTCTAGCTTAACATCAAATAGAGGTGAAACTTGGCCCTGCAATGTATAGCTCACATCTTCACCAAAGCAGGCTGCCAGTTCTTGTCTGGCTCCAACTTCTGTCTTCTTAAGGAGTACTGTCTAAAAATGAAATCAAGGGAAAACGCTGGGCAGCACCTTGAAAGGCAGTGAAGGTCTCTGGATTTTTCTTAAGAGCTCAATCTGACTGTGAATCAGCTATTGGCAACAGTTAATAATTACTGACAACCCATGATTTTCACTCCAATCCGTGACATTTTTCTAAAATTTTCAAATTTCATGTGTGAGACAAAGAGCAGATTTTATAAAAAACAGAAGCAGTAATAGGTGACTGAATATAATTACCATACTCATTCTGCCTTTGACAAGTAATTCAGTGACCGCATTTCATCTGGATGAAACCGCACTCCAAGGTGCTTTAAGAAATTACCCTTCATTTTGAGCTCAGTGCCTATTCAGAAAAGAGCACCTCTAACTTCTTGTCAGCACAGGTGATAGTCTCATCTTGCATCCCAGAAATGGTTTTACATTACTCAAATATCATAGTCAGCTGCAGTGGTGGTTTGTAATTGTAATGTGACTTACTGCATTCAAAAAAATTAAATGTAACTTTATGATGAGTAGTTCGGCAAATAAAAAGTCTATGTACAAGTTTACTCACATTGACAAAAAAAATCCCATCAAAGGGGAAGTTTGAAAAGATACGAGCTCAGCTGCCTCTGATACACAAAATTTTTTATCTGTTGAGTTCTAATTGTCTTAATTAAAGAAAAAATAGACAGGAAATAGGATTTTTGAATTCAAACAGCTATACACAAACACCATTGCATAAGATGCTTACATGCTAGTAAGTGAGAGGAATCACAAAGTGATACAAAGTTCCTAGAATAGAATTTTTCTTATACTGTTTTGTACTGCCAGGAGTTATTCTGAAATTCACCTAATTTTCCAGGTTTTCTTCACCTACATCAGAGAACTGAATACATTTGGAGCCTAATTCATGCCACACAGAAAACTAGCTTTTACCATTTAGCCTAATTAAATAAATAGAATTATGGAACAATTGTATATTTTTCATGTGTAGCACTTCACAATTTATACTGATTGAAAAAATACTTCACTATACAAAATCGGATCTTGAAGCAGTGCAGAAATTATTCAATGAACAGACTGAGCTCCTAGTCATTATCCTACTTCAATGTCTAGAAATGTGTAGTGGTCACTTTTCCTTGCCATTGCTGCATGCATGGTGGAAACAAACAATGACAAAACAACCTGCTTCTGTGTGACAGAGAGCAGCAGGGCTGAAAACGATTTCAAGAGATGCCTCTTAAATTTCAGAGCTGAGAGAATGTCTCTATTTGCGATGAGAGAAGGAATTTGACCCTCATAGTAAAGCTATATTAGAATGAAAAGAATTTGTTTTCCCAAGAAACTCTGTATTAGTTGGCTTGCTTTTTTGGAGCAATTAAGTTGATAATCAGAAAGTTTAGGATGGTAAGGATATTATCTATCAAAGACTGAATGCAGTTTTAAGTGGATTGCACTCTAATGCTTCTGCAAATAACACTCTTGCAGCTGAGAATGTGTTGTGACTTACAATGTAAGTATTTTCTATGCCATCTTACCACAATTTGTTAGGCTCTGCCCTTCATTGGAGAAATTTTCACCAAAAAACTCTTAATCCTGGCAGCTTTCCCAGTAGAATCAATTGTTTGAGGATCTGGGTGATTGCTAATGACAAAACCAGCCTTGGTATTAGTATTTCACTTGATAAATTGCAGAGATCTAGGCTTTACTTACAGTTGTCAACAGTGACTTTCCAGTGAAATGCAAGGTATTTGAAAAATTATTTCTAACGTTTCAGGCTGGGGGGGGAAGTACTTTTTCAAACTATGAGACATTTCCCTCATGCCCCATTAAACCAACTGGGGAGAAAGGAAAACAGGACAGGAGTGGGAGTACTTGAGTCTCAAAACATAGGGTTGAACAGCCACATGCCAGAATATGTAATAATGAGCTATAGAACTGTAGGAGTTTCTTTAAAGCTGCCCTTTTTTTGCTGTGCTTGAGGCTGTCCTTTTTCTTACCTTGTTCCTTAATTGTGTGTCTGCTGCAGTGGATCCCGCCTATCTTCTCTCTTGTACTCAGTAATGTGTATATGGAACCTGCTGCTGATCCCCATTCTTACTCTCTCTTTCTCTGAGCTCCTCATCTCTTCTGCAGACACAGATGCCATCTATGTGTTGGGTTGCTCGGCTCCGTCTTACCTCTTCAGTGTTTCTTTTGTCCAGCTTAAAACTCAGTCTGAGACTCCAGCATGGGACTCCCTTGCAAAGAGTGACTCATTAATGAGTAAACACAGCTTTTTATTGTATTTGATATCCTCTCTGCTTCACCCTCCTTTGGGAGAACATTCACTCAACCTGTCGCTGCTTCCCACAGGCTAAATGCAATTGTTGTCTAAGGTTGCCCTTCCAGGGCAGGCACTTCAGGGGGTGATTTTTTTCCATGTATTTCTAGCATTGTCTTTTGATGCTACAATTAGAAGATGTGAATGTCATCCCAAAAAGCCTAGTTAACGTGAGTGGAGAATGAAATTAAGTATGACATATGTGATTTCTTCAGCTGAGAGATGAGGCAAAATGTCATTGCTGCTAAATGGTGCTTCTGGTTTTCTATGCATACTAGATGTAAACGGGAAGAAGTAATGTGGAATTTAAATGGAATGGCATTTAAATGGCATGGAATTTAAATGTCAAGAGTTCAAACGTCATCTGTACTAATCTTGCTGTTAGTTCAAGGGTTCCTGCAGCTCACAGATGTGGGACACTATGCTAAGCAGGATTTTTTTTTTAATCCATTTACAAGGTTTTATCTCACTGCCACCGTTGTTAAAAATACATAGGACAGAGTGAAAACAAAACAAAAACTGTCACTGAATTACTGTTTACAATAGCCCATGTTCTGCTGGGCTGGATGTGCTCCTCTGCAGTGACTCCCAAGCTTTGAAGTGGGATAGGACATATCTTTCCCACTACTCTTCTCAGCATCTTCTCTGCACCTCTGTGAGTGTGTGAATAGTCCTCTGGATTTTGACCCTGAACCGTGTTTCTTTCAGAAATTACCAGCTTCCTACATGAGGATGAGCCCATCTCCTCTGTGTCTTTTGTCCTGTTATAATGCCAGGTAGGGCAGGCCTTCCCTGGATTTGTGCCATTTTTGCTGGGTGATTCAAGTAGGGCACAAGGTGAAAATGTTAATGAGTGTATTTCATAGCTTATTTTTGAGAATGACAAAATGAGTTCAACAAACTTCGAAATCTTTCACAGTGCTGGGCCTCGACATATTTAGTCTAGGTGATGTACCAGAACAAAAATTTGTTTCATACTCCAACTCCTAACAGAGAAAAGCCCACCATCCTCCATTTGCACACAGAAACATAAAATTTCTGAAATAAGGTCAAAAAGGCATACAAAGAGTACTGTTGACTATGGAAATGGATGACAAACTGGTCAAACCAAAAAAAAGGGTAAAGGAATTGTCTGAGAGAAGGGTACCATACACTGAGTTACAAGAAAATCTTTGTTTTTAACTCTAGGTCCTTCTTCAGTTATCAGCAATGATGACGATTCAGCCAGTCCCCTCCATCACATCTCAAATGGCAGTAACACTCCATCTTCTTCTGAGGGGGGTCCTGATGCAGTCATTATTGGGATGACGAAGATTCCTGTCATTGAAAATCCCCAGTATTTTGGAATTACCAACAGTCAGCTCAAGCCAGACACTTGTAAGTACAAGCAACTGTATGTGTTTCAGTCATTCATTTTATCTGTGCAAGTGTTGTGGCTCCTTAACAGAACTAACATAATAAAATACTGTAAATTCCTGGGAGTGGAAGGGTGGGGTTAAAAAGTCTGTAGTTTGTTAAAGATACATGGGATGAACTGTTTTACATGTGTCCGAGCCAAATTCAGCCCTTGTGATGAGTCAATGAAGTCAGCTATATTACACTCAAAGCCCAATCCATATTTCTTCAAAGTCACTGGTAGCCTTTCCATTGATTTCAGTGGTCTTTAGCCAGTCCTGTGCACTGAATGTATTCTTGGGAGAAAACAAATCTTGAGTCAGAAGCAAAAGTCAATATTGTTGCATATGTGCTACATTTAAATTGATCATATTGGCAATTAACATAACCTAACTTTGAAATCTGAATATTTATAAAGTTAAAAGAAAAAATCACTTCAATTCTTGCAACTAAGGGACACTACATCTTCTCTGTATCCTACCCTGAATGATCCTAGCACAAACTATGGTGTAGGGGCTTACTGCTGAATTCGGAAACCCTTGCCTCCAAACTTTGCAAAGTTTAAATGCTGTAACAGAGATTCTTCTGAACCTGTGCATGACAGCATGCGTGCATGACACTTAATCCGTAACTTCTAACACTGCAAACAAAGACTAATGCTGAACTATCCACTTTCCTGGTGAATGGTAATGTTTATCTACATCTAGACTGTTGCACTAAGAACAATCCAGAAGGATGTTCCAGCAACACAAGGTCTTTTTCTGCTTTGTTATTGTACATCCCTGATGTTTAGTCTTACCACATCTTTTTTGTGTGGCACTCTCTCTTCTGATAATAATCCGAATAATCTGGCCCAGCATATGCAAGTGGAATCACAAGAAACTCACTTGATTGGAGATTGATCTTGATCATCACAAGAAAAATGTTGTGTGGCTGCATTGTGATCAGAGCATTAATTCCTGGGAAGAACAGAAGTTGCTAGATAATCAGAAATGGGCAACATGTCCACTAGTGCTCTCTAACGCTATATGAAAGGTTATGCTTTTAGATATGAGGCTACTGTAGCTCTGTTCCCAGCTGCATTAGACTACTTTATAGTTGTTTAAATAAACATCAGTAACTGCAGGGGTTTTAACTTCAGTATTGTGTTGAAACAACATACATGGTGTTCTGAGGAAAAACCCAAACAGTACCAAAATACAGAATTGTCTCACATTTAGTAAGTTGCACATGACGTACAGACACATTAAATCATGACTGACTTGTGTTAAGTATGTCCTGATCCTAAAAATACGTAAGTCTGTGTTTGGTTTTGTGTGCTGCAATGAAACCCACATGGTGTCAAGGAAATCAATCACAGCACATGAAGTTCAGTTGGTGTACAAATGCTTGCCGGATACTCTCAGGACTTTGCTGTGGTGCTCTAGGGAGGTTTGTGGGGCTGATGCTCTGCATCTGCCCTATTTTCACAGCGCTCCCAGCCTCTGAGGGGGTTTGAGGAGGGGCTTTGTGTTCTTTATGGACAAAAATGGGCTTCCCAGATATCATTTCGCATATGCTCTCTTTCCATCTTTCTCACTCATTTATTATTACAGAGCTGCACTTGTCATTTCTTAACCTGCCAACCTCCTTCAATGTGTATATCTGGTATTTATAAACCTCTAAGCTAAGTAGCTTTCATACCTTGCTCCTGTTTACAGT
Source organism: Serilophus lunatus (assembly GCA_013399895.1). Taxonomy (NCBI): domain Eukaryota; kingdom Metazoa; phylum Chordata; class Aves; order Passeriformes; family Eurylaimidae; genus Serilophus; species Serilophus lunatus. The sequence goes on along the minus strand of VXBA01002328.1, from coordinate 6,796 downwards.
AATGCCAGCTCCAGATGTCATCTAGTTTCTCATCTCCAGCAAGATAATTAACATTTATGTTTATTTCCTATCTGGTTTAAGTTCCATTGTGTGCTAGCATTAAACACAACAATCACAGGTAGACATGCTGGAAAAGGTTCTTATGTATTTAGTGTATGATGGTCTCTGAAAGGTTGTGAGACATCAAGCTAGGTGAATCTGTGTACAGATCATATTGCAGTTTTCACAGAAATTGAAGGAATATGTCTGCTGTGAGTAGCAAGTGGAGTCACTTTTTTATTATCTACTTAAGCCATATTTTGACTTGTCTACCCATTTCCAAATACAGTGTATCAAGCTTCATTGCAAAGTATTAGAAGTGTATAGGTTTAAAACAAAATTAAAAAGTTCATTACAATCAATTTCATTTGAAATTCCATCACTGTTTCAGTAAATTGATCCTTTCACTACTGAATAACTGAATCTCCAAAAGCAATGCCTTCTGAAGAGTCAGCCTCATGCTAAAAGTTATACCACTTTCCTCCTGTTGAGCTACAGCCTTCAAGGTCGGAAAAGCAAACTGATAAAGACCAAAACATATTGACTTCAGGGGTCAGGTTCCAGTCATTAGTCAGAATGACTGTATTTCTGTCAGGTTGCAGCATAACCACTCATCCATACCTTCAGTTAATAACATAACAGCAAAAGATTACTCTGCATCTTTTAATTGGGATTGACTGGTATTTCCAACTCTGACTGTTCATCTTCTTGACTACCCATTTTTCTAGCACTGATGCTTCTTGTCTGTCTCTCATGCTATCCTAGCATGCCTGGCTTTTTCTTTCCATGCCATGCATTATTTCTTGCTGCTGGCTGGTGTGTGCCATTCCAATGCCTTGAATATTTTCAGCTTGAAAGGATACAGTCTGAGGTACACAGACATGGTTCAGACAGGCACCAAACTTCTTGGTTCCTTTTTGTAAGAAATTAGAAGGTACTTCCAATTCGTTCGCATTTAGCTAGCAGTGACAGCTGATTTCAGATGTGTGAGAGAGAGTCTGAACTGGACATGCTGAAATGTTCTTTGAACTTAAGGCATTATAAACCAGATTGTGCTGTGTTAGCATCAGCCTGCAAACATCTTGCCTTGGAACTACCATCAAGGTCCAATAACTTTGTAGTGGAGTAGCACCACCAGCTCCAGAAACCTGGCATGGATGGCAGACTTTGCAAAGATTTTTATCCCCTGAAATCAGCTGTACAATGTAATATTTTATGGGAATAAATCCTAACTTTTACTAGATGATTATCTTCACTAATCTTATGAACTGTCACAGATACTAAGTTGTTTGATATTTTCATTAATCCCATGGTATTTCAAGAATTAATCTTCTATATCTGTGCACAGAAATCATTTGCTAAAGTTATCAACCAAGCCTACCAAACCTGTTGAAACAGGACAGAAGAGACAAAGCCATTTTCTAGGGAAGCAACTAGGGACTTTCTTCATCACCTACCTTGCAGCCCAGCACTTGAAATATACCAGTCTGTTACTGTTTGGAGTTCAGTGATTAGTGGTGGAAATATAGTCAGTAAATAACATCGTTGTATGGTAGTAATGTGAAAACCAAACCTGAGGAGAGGGCATAAAATGTCAGTAGAAGTGCCCAGGTTTTGATTCTCAGGGCAGAACTTGGGCAAGAAGCTTCTTGAAGATGGCTTAGAGATTTTGAGAATCAAATTGTTCTCTGAGCCTTACTCCAGTAACCCCTACCCCTGCCCCACAAAGTTCCCTTGGTTGTTTGGGTGCGACAAAAGGAAGGTCGGAGCTTCGCCTTTTAATGGAAATGTTTGGGAGCTTGAGATTCAGGCACCCTGGAGCTGGATCCTGAGCTGGATAAATAGTTGCACTGACATCAGTTTGCACTTCCCAGCTAATCTGTACTTGCAGCTCACTCTATTTCATCCATTTCATTGATTTCAGTGTTGGAAAAGAGCATACTGTTCTGGGTAGGCTTATTGATTAGTCAGTGGATGGTTTAGTGCCAAGATCTTTTCGGCGAGTAGCCATATAAATAGCCATTGCATTTCAGATGATGCGGTGTGTTGTTGACTTTCATATGGGAAATTTTGGTATATTCTTGAGACAGTCTTAATATGTCATCTATATTTCTACAGTTTAAGATACTGTTATTTCAAGTATAGAAATCTGAATATGCAGTTTATATAATAGTTGTTGTACTTCCAGTTGGCCTCTGTTAGGGAAAGTCTGAAGCTGATTACAAGTTGGCAGAAATAATTTTTGTACATTAATTCTTATTTGTTTTGCTGGTCTGGAAAAATTAATCCAGTCTGTAGCTCCAGTTCCACAGTAAAAATCACTAATTGCATGTGCAATGCTGATTTTAAAGTCAGAAGTTTTGAGATCACCCCTTTTCTGTCCCATTTGGAACGCTGAAATTTTCACTTTATACTTAGGGATTTTCATTTACATTTTAGGGATTGTTACATCATTTAGTTAAAGATGCTCTCAGTGGTTTTTTTACTTTCCTTGTTCTTTAACTAGATATTTCTTTGTAAGATTTGCATACCCAGACTTTGGGTGTCTCCATTAGTCAGGAAAGTTGCAGAAATGCTCACCTTCAGGCCACCACTTTCTTGAGGGACTTTTGAGGAAGAAAATAAATAGTTATTCTTACCATTTTATCATGACTCCCAAAGTCCTGGACTTTTGTGTTTAAAGCCATAAGTCTTGGAGTCTGGTGATGAAGTCAGATTTCATTTTAGAATGAAAAAAAAAATTACAAAAAGGTTGAAAATATGAGCCAGACCCCAGAAGCCTCAGGAAACAGGAAAAAAAAATCTGGATTTGCTATTCTTTTGTTTATTACATTGTTTTTTGTTTTGTGCATTACATTCTTTTTAAACTCAGTTTCATGATTTGGGAGCATTTGAACATGGCAGAAGCACATGGGTGTGCAGAGGTGGCCCTTTTCTGACAGTCTGGAGAGATGGCCATGATTGAGAACAGAGTGGAGCAGCCAGACGCTAGAACATGCTAAGTTGTGCTTCCTCTCTCAGGTTATTTGTGGAAGGGTGCAGCTAGTTGTAATTCAGTAACTGGTTGTTTTCATGCTCTGACCTCTCACTCCCTGCAAGGTGGCCTGGTTTCTCTTCATTTTGGAATATGTTGACAACCTTCTCCCCAACTACTAGCAATGAGTCACTTAATTTGGAAAAAAGACGTACTTATGTGCATTTCCAGGCTTGGTTCAACAGAAGGAGGAATTGTGGTCACCTGGTCACCAGGAGTCCCACAACAGAGCCTGGCCCCAGCATGTGTGTCTTTATGGGGTGCTGAGCAGGGGCATGACAGTCTGGTGATGTGAAGCCTGCTGGCAAAAAGTAAAATTCATCAAGACAGTTTCTGTGATTCAGGGATCTGCCAGGCCTCTGACCCAGAGCATTAGATTTATCTGTGTCTGGATGCTGCTCATCCTGCACACGGTGTCCCTTAGAAAATAGCAATGCACAATGAGTAGCTTTCCTGCAGCGGATAGTTTCCATTTGACTTTATTCTGGGTTTTATCTGTCACCCTACACTTTCCTACAGTTTTGAGGAACAGGGGTAATTTTCAATAGACATTACAATGCAAAAAATTAACAAAGTTAACAGAAGGAGGTCCTCCCAAGTCAAACACTCTGGGAGCATTTCTATCTCTTTTGAAAGGCTTCTGTAGTGTTTTCTTTGCCAGCTAAGCCCTGGTGGTGGGGATTTTCCATCAACTTCCAAAGCTTGCAGAGCTGAAAATTGTAAGCACCTCATTTGGCTTTTAAAGTCACCATGACCTCAACAGCCAGAATGTAAAGGGGCAAAACTGATTAATCTTGGTGACATCCAAACTGGGAGGAAAAACCTCTCTGATCAAGCTGAACTTGCCATTCCTGACATTCGTTGTTAGTCAGGATTGCAAAGTCTAATAGAGCACTCACTTTGGGATTTTCAGATGCTTGAAAACCAAAAAAATCTAGATGATGATAGCCAAACATGAATTATGTTGAGATTACATGGAGGAATATACATGTTAGATTTACTTCTTGTCCTGAGCTCAGTAGTTTATTCTGGACATGTTTTATTGGCTGAACAAGGATATAAAGATATATGGAGATAAATTTTATTGTCTCGACTAAACACCTTTGTATTTTGATTGCATGTTTTAATCTCTGATTGCAGTCACCATTTAAAATGTGTGTTGTTGCACTTGTTCATCAAGTCATAGGTATGTCAGAAGAGACAGCTGTATGTGATTTACTTCAATTACTTGCATTTTACTTTTGTTAACTGGGCAAGAGATTTTTCTGCTAGACAGTAGCATATTGAGTCTCAGATAATATGGTCACTTACTTCCTTTGCTCATCTAATAAAATGTAACAGGGAATAAATTTATGAGAAATTAGATACTTTTATTCCTGCTGCTTACTCTGAAACTCAGCAGATCTACAATTTTTTGGTTTTCCAATCAGATGGAAGAAATTCTCCCAAAAGCAGGAGCCCTCAACTTGAAAAGTTTTACTCCGTGGCCTGTGCAGCTTGATTGTCATCTGCCTTAAGGAACCTTTCCCAGCGAAAATGCCACTGAGGTTCATAAGGCCTAAATATTTTGGGTTTGTTTTTGACATGTTTTTGCTAGGAAGCTTCCCATTGTCTCAGACTTAGCTGCACGTGTTTTACAAATGTAGGGTAGACCTACAAGTGGAACCTAACAGATTCTTAAAATGTTGTGAGAGATAAAAGTAACACAGTTGGTAATATAATTAAATACTCTGTAATGTTCTTCACATAATTTTTTCAGTATAAATTTGTTAATTAACCTCTCAACAGGCTTCTTGTGTTCTACATCAGCTGGGGAAAAATTGTATGGTTATTTTTTTCTCACTGGAGGATGTTTAATTAATATACCCATTTTAGTTTAGACATATTCTACATAATAAAACATCTGAGCTCAGCATTTTTGACTCATATAAAACTATGGTTACGTGTGTAGACAATACCAGGAACATGCTTCTGTCATTAATTAACAGAAATAAAACCTCAACAGCTGAAATGTATTTTATTATCATGTTTAGTGCCCTCCTTTTCTCACTTTCCCTTAAGCTAGTTTTTCCTTGTTGGGCAGAAGTGAGAGCATCTTTCATGACCATATTGTTTCTCAGTTAAGGATGCTGAAGGGACCCCTGCTTAGTTAGATGATGACTGAGGGGCAGGCAGAGAGACAGACGCCCTTGAGCTTAGTAGTACCTGGCATCGCAGGTTGATAGGAATTCCTCAGCCTGTGATTGAGCAGGACGTTCCACAGATCATCATAGTTCTTTGACAGATCATTCCACATTCATCTTCAAAGGTCAGAATGTGGATTGAGTCATGAGGCATACAGATCTGATATAAGATGAACACTAGCTTGGTCTTATCTCTAGCCCATTGATGCTCATAAGAATTGAAGACCATTATTTGCAGATTGAAATGGTTTCACTGTGATGGAAGCACAAAACTCCTGCAAAGGAAAATAATCTAAGTCAAGGCCCTGCAATGAGGCCTGAAATTGTTAAAGTTCTGTTGATAAAAAGTACCTCTCACTAGCGACTTGCCCAGCAATTTCTGGGGGCAATTAAACAAATAAATGGAAAACATATTGCATGAGGGTGTTGTTTGCATTTAAAAAAATCATGTACTGTATGCATAACAAATATTGCCTCTTTCTTTAAATTGCAGCATATCTCTGTGTAACTAATACTCCCTGTAGGCAATTTTTTTCCTAACTTTTGCTTTTGAGGAATTTAAATTCCATTCTCATATGTCAGCTAGGTCCATGAAAGGGCATTCAGGTGCTGGTTTTCTAAATAGCCTTAAACAGCTTTGAAGTGCAAAGTCTAGTCAATAAAATTCAAAGTCTTAGTCAGCTTAGCACTTCAGGAAATGCCAGGAAATGATTGCTTCACCTTTAGCTACCTAAACGCCTTTGAAAGCTGGTTGAGGAAACTGTTGAAAGTCAGTAGTTGCAAAGGATGTAGAAAAAGGCTCCAAGAGGATGCCTTGAGCAGCACTGAGTTATATTGGAGATAAGAAGATGGGAAGCAAATCTGTCTTCACAGCTCCCTTCCCCTCTTCCCTCCTCCCACCTTGGTTTGTTTTCCACAGAACACGAAAGAAGGAATGGAAAATGAAGTGGTTGTCTCTATCATGTGGTTATTTATCCCCAAAACTGGATAGTGAGAAGCCAAATCTTACTTAAAACAATCTCCAGTTTGAATCATTTTGAGACAAATACAGATTTGACAGAATTTTCAACTGCTGTTCTGAATACTTATTTGAGCTGCAGTTTCAGTCAGAAACTTCCTGAAGTGAAGCCATTCTCACACAGCAACTCTAATTTCTCAGTGTTGTGGAAGATTTGTTTAGATTTGGTTTCTTAGGCTTTTTTCCAAGGATGTGCTTTTTGTTTTTTGGGTTTTTTTGGTGCCCACAGCTCGGAAGGCCTGTGGCTGCCTTAACAGAAAATCCCCAAGAAATAGCTGAAAACAATACCCATCAGGGGGAACGTGTCCCACACAATGAGAGGAAAAGAAAAACGGAGAAACAAAAGGAAAAGAAACAGAAGAACCTCACTCTCAGCTTTTGGCAAAGGAAGCACAATACATGTCTGATTTGTTCCAGCCACTTGTGGAGGAAGACATGATTTATCTTGTCCCTATTGTATTCTCATCAGAAGAAAAGCAACTGTTTTGTTTTTAGAGTATGTGGAGGACAACTTTCTGTCCC